>JACXGJ010001744.1:22230-77259 GCA_016801105.1 Esox niger
CTGTTGCCTAACCAGGGATGACATTTTCACTGTTGCCTAACCAGGGATGACATTTTCCCGGTTGACTAGCCAGGGATGACATTTTCCCAGTTGCCTAACCAGGGATGACATTTTCCCAGTTGCCTAACCAGGGATGACATTTTCCCTGTTGCCTAACCAGGGATGACATTTTCCCAGTTGCCTAACCAGGGATGACATTTTCCCTGTTGCCTAGCCAGGGATGACATTCTCCCTGTTGCCTAACCAGGGATGACATTTTCACTGTTGCCTAACCAGGGATGACATTTTCACTGTTGCCTAACCAGGGATGACATTTTCCCGGTTGCCTAGCCAGGGATGACATTTTCCCAGTTGCCTAACCAGGGATGACATTTTCCCTGTTGCCTAGCCAGGGATGACATTTTCCCTGTTGCCTAACCAGGGATGACATTTTCCCTGTTGCCTAGCCAGGGATGACATTTTCCCTGTTGCCTAACCAGGGATGACATTTTCCCTGTTGCCTAACCAGGGATGACATTTTCACTGTTGCCTAACCAGGGATGACATTTTCCCGGTTGACTAGCCAGGGATGACATTTTCCCAGTTGCCTAACCAGGGATGACATTTTCCCAGTTGCCTAGCCAGGGATGTCATTTTCCTGGTTGCCTAGCCAGGGATGACATTTTCCCTGTTGCCTTGCCAGGGATGTCATTTTCCTGGTTGCCTAGCCAGGGATGACACTGCCTGTGATGTGGATAAGGTAGTCGGACAGAAGGCCGGTGTCACGGTTCTGATGAGGCAGGACACAAGGCGCAGAATTAGGGAAAATCTGTTTCATGTGCCAAACTTAACTGAAAGCAACAATTGGCTAATACCAAAAACAATCTAAAGCAAAGCAGACAGCTCCCATCAAACAATGTCAGACAACGAAATAACACACAGGGCAACTTAAATAGGATCCACAATCAGAGACTATAGGGAGCAGCTGCCTTGGATTGGGCCTGATTGAAGAGCAATGCACATAGAGATGCCTAGAGGAACCCCAGCCAGGACCTGACAGTCAGATCCATGAACCATCCACCTCATCCCTTACAATTCCTAACAACACTCTTTTTTGTTTAACATTGTACTGTAATTATTTTTCTTTCTGTGACTTTACAGTAACACATTGTATTTATAACTGGAATGTAATTCCACTTTTCTTTATGCGTTTTTGTTGTTGTAAAAACCTGGCAGACAAATAAGCTGTATATTTTTTTTCAAGCCTTTCTATTTTTGTGTTCAATGGAATGTGAGTAGATGTACTGGAACAATCTTTCACAGACGCGTGTATGAGAAAATTATAAAGTTATACAAATGACTAAAGACTGCAGTGTTTTCTATAGTGTAATTCAAATGGTGCACGTGTGTATCATTGCAAAATTACATTTTGAAAAAGGATTGTTAAATTTTGATAACAGACTTTCATTTTGAGACAGAAATTAGACGTTTATTTCCAAGAGTTGTGTCTTGTTTGGCTTGCATGTAGAGTTTTGACACAATGAGATACATTATATTACTGTATAATATACTGTATCTAAAATTCCTTTTAGTTACCTTCCAGCATGATGTGACTGTTATCCTCGTTTGCTCTTGTCATGGTTGTTTGCAAAAATGCTCATTGTTCGAGTTGAGAGAAAAAAAATGATGAAACTGAAAGTGTTTGCCTCCCACCTGGATTAGAACTCAACGCTATCTACTATCAACTGCATGTTTTTCATTTCCAGAAGGGTATCAGACAGCTGAGAATAACGTAATTCACGTATCTCCACTTAATTATCTCTAAACACACCCAAAGTGACCAGGTTGACACACCTTAAGATGTTAAATCAGTCTACCATAACCAGGATGCGTAACTTCCCAAGTTATGTAAAAAAGTATTACTTACAAACAATATTTGTATCTTTTTACTATGGTTCACAGAGGTGACCAAAATGTAGCTTTTTTTAATAGTTAAGATTAAAGGGACATCCTGATTTATTCAAATTAAACCACTCCACCGTTGTTATGCAAAAACATTAATCCTCACCCCATCCTCACCCCAGTTTGAAGTGCAGTGCGTTTTAGATCGGTTTGCTTCAAGAACCTCACTGTATTTTGCTTGGTTCGTCCTTTTCTGTATCATCCATGATGCCACCACCATGCTTTATGGTCATGATGGTGTTCTAAGAAGAATGTGAAACACCATGGCTATTGTTGCAGTGTGTACAGTGTCTCCCAGCTCAGTCGTAGAAGACTGTTACTCCTTTTGAGATACCATAGACCTCTTGGAGGCCTGTGACTGTTGCCTCCTCTTACCCAGATACTCCATTATTGAGGGTTCCCTGTTCTAGACAGATTCACAATAACATATTTATTCCATTTGTTAAACAATGAACTTTATTGTGTTCCAGGAATATTCAATGTCTTAAAAATGTTCCTTTTTTTAAATAGCTCTTGAAATTATTGTTCGTTGTGCCACTCCCTGCCACTGAACTTTGTAGCTCCATCAAAGTGTTTTTTGGCCTCTCAGTGGCTTGTCACACAAGTCTACTTACAGTTTGAATGCGGAGCTGAGTAATGCCTTGTTGGTGGGATGTACTTTTCACTTCCTTATTACTGATTCAACAGTGCTTACTGGGATATTCAAACACTTAGATATTCTTTCCTTTCTTAATTTTTTATTTTATTGTTATTTAAACAGGCAAGTTGATTAAGAGCCAATTCTTATTTTCCTCTGGGCAGAAAATTAAGGGGGAGAAAGAGCAATTAGGGTTAACAGCCTCGCTCGGGGAGAGAATGACATAGCTAAAACCTTGGCGGTAGGGGATTAGAACCAGGGACCTTTTGGATACTAGTCAGATGCTTAAAGCCACCTTGACACCCACCTTTCAATTATTTCACTAATCTATGCATTTGTATTACTTCATCTGTAATATTTGTAGAAGGCTGTTTGGGTTTTCATTATCCTTCAGATTTTTTTAGCACAATCAACAAAGTAATGAACATTGATGGAGGTAAACAGAAGATAAAGGCATAGTCAGCCAACGGGATAGAGAATTAGAAATAAACATGGCAAACAGGTTGGACACTCTTAGTGTTATGCATAATCAGGTTTAATAAGGTCTTTGAAAAAGGGAGATATTTTTGTCCCTCTGCATATAATATGGACTATGCTTAAGTTAAGCATGTATACTTTCAGGTGCGATTACATGAGTTTGTTTCTCAGTACATAAGATTAAAATTAATAATTTATTGCCATTATTAGGCTTTAAAAATACTTTTATAATACCCCCCTGGCATTGTTCTCGAACTTCTAATAACCATTAAGGTTAAGGGATTTTAAAGAATTTACATTTCTTATTTTCTATTTTAAATATATATTTTAGGACTGGCACATGAACAATTCTGGGATATGAATAATATTTTATTTTATATTGTGTTCCTACTATTCTGTCAACCCTGATATTTTGATAGAAATCCACTAGTCATATTACCAGACTATTGCAATAGTTGCATGACTTTCATGATCCTATATGGTACTGTCTGCTGCCTCTTCGGAACAACAATTCCTTAGGAGTGTCTCCTACTACAGTATTCGGTTATTTTTCAAGTTTTTTTATGTTTGACAGAGGAAGCAGTGCTTAACATGTAAACCCTTTCACCTTGAAATCACATTGTAAATAATTTAAACGTTACATTTAAAGACATGTTGTTTGCTAAAAACAACTGAAAACCTGTCACCAGTGCTGACCATGTGGTCTCTTTTGCTTCATCACATGTTAGTATTGGCTAGTTTGGTGCTCAAATCGTCAATCCTTTTACCTTTTTAGTGGTGATAAGGTTGGCATACATAGATACAGTACTCTTGTACTTACTCATTCACAGGTATTACTTTATTTTCCACATAGCAGAATTGACCCCCAAAAGCTATATCTTTTTGTTGTTTCACAGTAGCTCCTTATTGCCATGACAACTTTGAACACTCTGTCAAATGCATACACTGCAGTGGAAACAACAGATTCTTCAACATGAAGTAATACTTCTACGCCATTTCTACCATTCAGGAAAGTCTGGTCATGTTATCGGTTGATCTACTTTTGTAATAAAAGACCTGGGGCTCCAAACCCAAACCGAGGCTGAAGCCCCCGAAGGCCATGTTTGCCGAACGAGTAAGCATGACAGCTATCGCCCAATCTCTAAATGATAGTTCCAGTAGAAAATTCTAAAATCACAATAATATAAATCCACATTATGTATGCAATCAACAACCGTAACTTAGACTAAACATTTTATTTTTAATATACACCACTCAAGGTGTAGGCCAGGGCACAGCACTGTGACTGTAAACACACTGGTTGTAAAGGATATTGCTGAACTATCCTGCCTTATGTATAAACCCATCAAAGGCCTTTAACATAATAGATAATTCGCTTTTAATTAAAAAGTAGAAAAATGTGGCCTAAGTTCGGATGCCTGCTTGTGGTTTTCGGATTATCTGTCACAGGTGTCGTTCAGGACCCGAGGCACAGAGCGGTTAGGAGTAAACATTCCTAACTCAAAAACCAACCCAAAAGGCCATCATAGAGATGCCTAGAGGCTTCCCTATAGTCAGGACCTGACAGTATCTAAGTGACAGAACTCAGGCTATTGTGACTGAAATCTAAAAGTGCATAAAGGTAGGCTACAGGGCTTGATTTTTCTGTTATTCACTTTGCATATACACTTCCATTGAAAAGTTTTGAATCCCATTGAAATTTCCTTGTTTACCATGAATACATATATTTAATCAGTGTCAGTAGGAAATGCTGCAAAACAAATAAGAAATATAGTTAGAAACAGGTTAGAAATAATGATTTTTGATTGAAATTGTTGTGTCCTTCAAACTTCGCATTCATCAAAGAATGCTCCATATGCAGTAATTACAGCCTTGCAGACCTTTGACATTCTAGTTGTCAATTTGTTGAGGTAATCTGAAAAGATTTTACCTCATGCTTTCTGAAGCACCTCCCATGAGGCTGATTGCTTTGATGGGCACTTGTTATGTACCATACTGTGAAGCTGCTCTCACAACAGTCCAATAGGGCTGAGATCCGGTGATTGTGCTGGCCACTTCATTATAGACAAAATACCTACCGACAGCTTTTTCCCTGAATAGTTCGGGCATAGATTGGAGCTGCGCTTGGGTCATTGTCCTGTTGTAGGAGGAAACAAAGCTCCAATCAAGCACCATCCACAGGGTATGGCATGGCATTAAGGAATGATAGTATTTCTTCTTCAAGATCACTTTACCCTATACAAAGCTCACTCTTTATCACACGCAAGCACACCCAGACCATTACATTGCCTCCACCATGTTCTATAGATGCAGCCAAAGCACTCCTCCAGCACCTTTTCATTTTGTCACTACCTTATCATTCTGCATCTCATTAATGTCGTTTTTTGTGATCTGAACACCTACACCTTAGATTTATCTGTCCATACCACTTTTTTCCAATCTGTCCAGTGTCTGTTTTCTTGGGCCCATCTTTATGTTTTCTTTTTATTGGCCAGTTTGAGATATGGCTTTTTCATTGCAAATGTTGCTCACCCTCATTCACCTGAGCTCATGCAGTTTTGTCTAAATAATTTTTACCTTGTACTTCAAAGTTTAACAAGGACATTTGTTTTGAAACCATTTCAAATATTTTGAATAGTGGCATAAAATAAATCTGTTGTGTTCTTGGTCAAAACAGACCGGTACAATTTTATTAGTAACAAAACGACATAGGCCCAAAACTACACATGAAAACATATCCATATTACATAATTATTGTCTAAACATATTAAAGAGCTAGAGTAACAATGACAGTATTACTAACAATATAAAAACATTGAAATATTAATAATCTGTTAATTAAACGGCGGTTAGATTTTGTGTTCTCATGCACATGTTGGACAGTATGTGGTGGTTGTTGCAAGTGCCTTGCAAATATATGCATTGTAATTAAGGCACATAATGCTCGTTTTAACATCTATTGGTGCACACAGACTGCACCTCTTCCTTTTGTCTCTTCTGACTCTAGCGGCCATTGATCTTTCCTCAGGCCTTTGTATATCTCTCACCAATCCAGCAGAGGATGGTGTGCCCTCAAACACCCATGCAGGTGGGGGTGTCTGGGAGAGGAAGATACACCCTCAACTCAATTTAATTTTTGACCAGGAAAACACAATACAAATATTAAACAAAACATCCAAGGTTATGAAAATCATCAAGATGTAATTTGTGTGTTCAGGAGCAATGTGTGGACAAAGTCATGGAACTTTATGACAATTAATATTTAATTTTCAGAGAGAAAGCATGTACATCAGTCCAATGTGACCAGAACACAACAGGAGGGTTTATGGACCAAACATATGCCTTTCTAAAACATGGACATTTCTAAGTGACCCCAAAGTTGGGAACCGTAGTGTAAACGTAATTGGAGGTACTGTGAACATTTTTGATTTTAATGCCAATGATTAAGTATTATATTTTGCTGCACCAAATAATTTTAAAGTATTATATTTTGCTGCACCTAATAATGATACCGTATTGTATTCAACTGCACCTAATAATGAAAAAGTATTATATTCCACTGAATCTTATAATGATACGGTATTATATTGCACTGTACCTAATAATGATACAGTATTTTATTCCACTGCACCTAATAATGATACAGTATTATAATCCACTGCACCTAATTATGATACAGTATTTTAATCCACTACACCTAATAATTATACAGTATTTTAACCACTGCACCTAATAATGATACAGCATTATATTCCACTGCACCTTATAGTGATACGGTATTATATTCCACTTCACCTAATAATGATACAGTATTTTCACCACTGCACCTAATAATCATACAGTATTGTAATACTTACGGGATTCATATTAAACTGTAGGTTATAACATAATGACACAACCATAAAACTAAACATGGCAACAAAGAAAAAAAAATCAGCATAACCTTAGTTCTGAATACTGTGTATTGCCCCATTTAGCATCAATGACAGCGTGCAGTCTTTTGTAATAGCTGTCTCTGAGGCCCCGAATACTTGCGGGAGGTATAGCTGCCCATTAGTCTTAGCAAAATGCCTCCAGGTCATGCAAAGTCTTTGGTAGTCTTGCGTGAACCACACATTTGAGAACTCCCCAGAGTGACTCGATGATATTAGTCAGCAGGCTGTGATGGCCACTGCAGAATGTTCACCTTTTTCTGCTTTAACGACTGGAGGATCAACTAGGCCTTGTGCTTAGGGTCATTGTCATGCTGGACTGTCCAAGAGCGTACCATGCACTTTCGTACAGAAGAATGCAAATTGTCTGCCAGTATGTTCTGGTAGCATGCTGCATTAATCTTGCCATCAATTTTCACAAGATTCCCCATGCTTTTAGAGTTCAAACACCCCCAAAACATCCGTGAGCCACCACCATGCTTCACAGTTGGGATATTTTTCTGTTTCCTATGGGCCATGTTGACCCCTCTCCAAACGTAGCGCTTATGGTTGGGATCATAAAGCTCTATTTTGGTCTCATCACTCCAAATTACAGTGTGCCAGAAGCTGTGAAGTAGGTCAAGGTGTTACTGGGCACATTGTAACCGGGCTTTTATGTGGCATTGGCGAAAGGCTTCTTTCTGGCAACTCGACCATGCAGCTAATTTTTGTTCAGGTATCATTGTATTGTGTTCCTTGAAACAATCACACCATCCTTTTCCACAGTAGCCTGGATTTCTCCAGAGGTTACCTGTAGGTTTTTCTTTGTGTCTTGAACAATTCTTCTGGCGGTTTTTGCTGAAATCTTTCTTGGTCTACCTGACCTTGGCTTGGTATCCAAGAGATCTCTGAACAGTACTGACTGACATTTGTAAGGCTTTGTATGTCTTTTGATATTGTTTTACATCTTTGTAAAGTTCTATTACCTTGTTACGCTGGCCTTTTGACAGTTATTTTCTGCTCCCCATGGCTCATTATTAACAAACTCATTGACTATTTATACACACACTAATTGCAATTTAATTGCTATAGGTGTGGGAAATTCAGCTTTAATTGCCATTTCACCTGATTTTTTCACCCTATATCTCTGTAACAAGGCCAAACATTGAAAGGTATGCAAACTTTTGTTTAGGGTTATTTGGGGGATTTCTGTTATTATTATAATTTTAAAAAGAGCCAAATAACTATGTAATAATACATTTATAACAGTTTTTTGTATGGTCAGTCATATTTCCAAAATCAATGTCATAATGCTAGGGTATGCAAATTTATGAGCACAACAATATACTGTATATAATTAAAAATGTTGCAATATTTTCTTCTACCAGCCATGCCTGGTCAAATAAAATATATTTTGTAAAAATCGACAATTTTGGGCCCATAAATGCATCGATGTGACAAATACAATTTTATCTCACATTTGAAATGATCTTTTTGTGAAGTAAATGTAAAGGTAAACAGAATTTGTGATGTATGCAAGAACTAGGTAAAATAGGTTGGGTCACTTCATCTAACACATCAACTATGAAAACTATGTTTCTGAAAATACAAAGATAAAATAACTTTACAATAATAGGTCTGACGCAGGTGACTTTAATACGTGGCTTAACAGTAAGGCATCAGCTTCCCCATTCCAGAAACGTCATGACAAGACAGACAGTGCCAAGCCCTTTCTAAAAACACAAAGACTTAAGATCTTGTCTCAACGATTCTCTACATTTTTTCTTCCCCAAAACCGATCTCAGAATAGCTTTCATCATGTTTGGCCATTGTGCATGAGGAAGAAAATCATATGTCAAACCTTTTAATCACCACAAAATGTCTCCACCCTGTAGGTGCATTTCTAAAGCTCAAGGATGAGCATAATCTCAATGAGGAAGACATTTATGTGGTAGTTAAATCTGCACCAGAACGTTCCACAAAAATGTTGTAGTATGACAGGAACAACACAGAAAAATGGCACATGTTGTAATATCCAGTAGTGGTCCCAGAAATGTTTCATACAACTCTGTGAAAAATTTAAGAGACGGCTGCACCTTTTTCTTTTCTTTCCAAAAAAGTTGAAAAGGGAAGTTCTGAGTGAGTAACAGAAGCGTTCAATTTGCAGTGGTCTCTTAATTTCTTCCGGAGCTGTATGTGTGGCCATAGAGGGCCACTGAAAATGTTACCAAAAGCCATTACTGAATTTCAGGAAGTCTATTATGCTGTTGTATTATATAGGATCATTAAAAACTGTGTCAATATGAGAGTTGAGGAATCATAATAGTTTCTTATTTTATAGTTAATTTGACTAATAATCCGATGTGCATAGATTAATTCTGGTACAGTTTACAATTTCAGTTCCACAACAATCCGGTTTTAAAGATTTAACAAACACATTATTGATTTAAATGAATAGTAACTAATGTAAAATATCAAATAGAAGCATATTATGCATAATGCCACTGTGCCATAATGAAAAATATGAATGTGGTACTCCACATAAGAATGGCAATGTTGGGTTTTAAGGACACCCTTTTTAAGGACATTTCAGCAGAAGTAACACAGGATTTGTGTTATTTAGCAAGTTGAACTGATTAGTTTTGAAGTATTTTAACTGGTTTTACTTAATAAATAATACTATGAACGTTGCATACTATAAAGGTGTATACTTGTGTGCTGGACATGCCTCCATAGGTCGTTGAAGCTTATGAAAGTGCATCTGACCTCAATTATCAACAATATTACCTACCTAATGAATGCCTATCAAATGTTGCCTACATTTATTGCATAAAAGGGTAAACTTGTCTGCCCAAACTTGGTTATTCTTTGGAAGCAAACCATTCTCTCTCCAGACACATGCAAAACAGCATTCTACCATCTGAAAAAATATATCCAGAATCAAAAGCCTTGTGCCCCAAGAAGACCAAGAGAAGCTCATCCATGCTTTTATCTCTAGTAGGGTTGACTACTGTACTGGCCTCTTAACTGGACTCCCTAAAAAGACTGTAAAACAGCTGCAGCTCATTCAGAATGCAGCTGCTAGAATGTTAACCAGGACCAAGAGGACAGAGCACATCACTCCGGTTCTTAAATCTTTGCATTGGCTTCCGGTCAGTTACAGAATAGACTTAAAAATTGTGCTTTTAGTTTATAAATCTCTGAATGGTTTAGGACCCAAATACATTTCTGATATGTTTGAAGAATAAACCGAGCAGGGCTCTAAGATCCAAGAACTCAGGTCAGCTAGTAGAGCCCAGAGTCCAAACTAAACATGGAGAAGCTGCGTTTAGCAGTTATGCTGTACACAACTGGAATAAACTACCAGAAGATCTTAGATGTTCACCAAATGTGTCCATTTTTAAATCCAGGCTAAAAACACTTTTCTTTTCACATGCCTATGACCGAGCTCTCAAACTTATTCCCACTGTGAGCCTGTTTTTATAATAGCACTGTTTAGTGTTATAGTTTTTCTAGCATCCTATGTTTTATATTCTATTTCTATTTTGTTATTCTATGATTTATTATTAAGCTGTATTTTGTATTTCTCTTCTTAATTTATTGTGTAATTAAATGTATATCCTGCTATATTTTACCAATTGTAATGCAAGTTCTGGTGATATCAGAGGAATAACCTCTGTGTAAATTGTTTTTGATTCTATTGCATTATTTCTATTTTCACTGTAAAGCACATTGAATTGCTTCTATGTATGAACTGTGCTATATAAATAAACTTGCTTGCTTGCTTGCTTATGCCACAATGTGCAAATTGTCTACATTTGTCATATTATCAGATCTCAAGCTCTATAAATATGTCCTGACAAAAATAAATAAAAAGACTGACAACAAGGAAGTGGATTTTTTTTTTGCCCACAATAAATTAAACAAGTAGTTGACAATGGAATGTTGGTGGTTTATATGTGATACCTGTGTCAGAAAAATGCTGATGGGAGATATGAGTAGATCAGTAACTATAAAAACAAGTTTGATTCATGCAACTGGTTTTGAGACTGAAAAGGTGCCAATCAGGGAAAGTACTGGAGTCATGTGTGGCTTGTGAAAGGGAACAGTGGTTGTTCTAATTGTGATAAGTGGTACTAATCAGAATGTCTTTGAGAGATATGTTTGGAGGAGACAGGCTGTCGAGTTTTTTTCAAATCAGATATTTTTTCCATAAGTATTTAGACAATGGCAAAAGTTTTGTTGTTTTGTCACAATGAATGAAGGGTTGAAAAGCAGCCTGCCAGATTTGATTACAGGGTATTCATAACCAATAACAATGTAGGAATTACAGCTCCATATCAAATGTTGAAATTGCGAAATGATAAGCCCAAAAGTATTCATATCCATGCCAAATGTTGAGCTATAGTGTATTTGTATTTGACCAATAGGTTTCTTCTGACTGGAAATGATATAAACAAGTGACAAAACACAGTAAGACATTGTGCTAGAGATACAAATGAATAACATAACTATTACAGTTTTCTTCACATTTTGATGAAAAATGCCATGTCCAACATTATTCATACCCCTTGAAATTGTTGCACATTTTTGGAGAAAATGTTATTTCTTATACCATTTAAAATGGTCTTGTAATTTCCACCATGAGAGAACACTCTAATCACCTATTACATGAGAACAGCTGAACAGTGGTAGTTGATATGCAGTAGCATATTATTGCTACAAACAGAAATAGTTACATTATTCATTTGTATCCACAGCACAATGTCATACTGTGTTTTGTTACTTATGTCATTTCCATCCAAAAGAAACCTATTGGTCAAATACAAATTCACTATAGCTAAGCGTTTGGCATGGGAATGAATATTATTGGGCTTGCCTGTATATACTCACATTGAATTTGATGCCAGCACACATTCAAAAAAGCTGGGACACCAAATAGTGCCACCATTTAGAATAACAATTCTCAGCATGAAATTGCAGAAAGATTGGGGATCTCATCATGTACGGTACATAACGTCATAAAAAATTAAGAAAATTGTGAGAAATCTCTGTACACGAGGGACAAGGTCCGAAAACCAATATTGGAGTGGCCGTGATCTTTGGGCCCTCAAGTGGCAATGCATTAAAAACAGACATGATTCTGTAGCAAACATCACTGCATGGGCACAGGAACACTTCCAAAAACATTGTCTGTGAACATAGTTTGTTGCTGCATATACAAATGCATGTTAAATTGGTGTCCTCTGCTCTGGGATAAGCTTATTTAAGATGACTATGGCGGTGTGGAAAGCTGTCCTGTGGTCTGACATAAACATTTGAAATTCATTTGGGGAATCAGAGACACCAAGGGGAAGGATCCTCCAGGTTGTTATCAGTTCACCGTTCGAAAGCCAGCATCCACAATGGTATGGGGTTGCAGTGCCCATGGCATGGGTGACTTTCACATCTGTGAAGGCACCATTAATGCTGAACAAATGTACAGGTTTTAGAGCAACATATGCTGTCAACCAGACAATGTTTTTTTCAGGGAAGCCCTTGCAAGACAATGCCAAACCACATTCTGAACATATTACAACACCGTGGCTCCATTGTAAGAGTGTCTGGGTGCTAAACTGGCTGCCCAACTTGTTGCTGCCTAATCCAAACATGTTGCTGGCCCCAAATTCAAAACAGGCATGCATTTTTCAGAAAATTATTACATTTCTCAGTATCAACGTTTGATATGTTTTTTTCATACTATTTTCAATTAAATACTGTGATGGATGGTTTGCACATCATTGCATTCTGTTTTAGTTGCATTAACACAGCATCTTAACAGTTTTAGGGGACCTAAAGTAATTAGACAATTGGCAGTGCAGCTGTGTATCATTGCTTCATTACTTCATTCACAAGAGCTCTAACGAAAGGGTTTAGAAGTGAATCTATGTGTTGCATCTGCATTTGGAGTCTCTTGATGTTGTCTCTCAACATAGAGAAGGAAAAGGTTTCAATGCCAGTAATGCAATTCTGATAAATCAAGGGGAGTTGTGTGAAAATTATTGATCAGTGACATACGCATTAGATATCAAAATCAACTCTTTGGTGCAATGTTTGGCAATACAACCTGGTAGACCACCGAACAATACTGTAAGATGATGAAGAATGCTATATATTGTGAGGACAAAAACGTTTTTCAGCTGTAGAACAGATCAAACCTCTCTCCAGCATGTTGGCATAAATGTGTCAAAGCGCAGGGAAGAGAAGACCAAACCAGCATAATATCAGAAGGTTTACCAAAAGATGCAAAACACTGGAAATTCTCAAGTACACAATGGCCAGGTACAGTTTGCTTTAAAGTACCTAAGAATAACTTTAGAATTCTGGAACATTTTTATGGACAGATGAGATGTCGATTAACCTGTACTAAAGTGTTGAAAAGAGAAAGGTGCTGAGAAAAAAAGGAACCGCGCATGACTCATAGCATACCACTTCTATGAAAGAAGGAAATAATTATTTTGTGCACATTACTGGAATAATTAGTGTACTGAGAGAACCTAAGAGAAGAGCTGACAGAACCTAATACATAAGAGGAAGTACTCATTGGAACGGAAACTCCCTCCTACTTGTCCAGAGTATCACTATTTAAACATCTTGGATCTGACGTAAGGAGACAGAGTCGGGCTGTGGGGTGAAATATGCAGGTAGTTGGGCAGGTTTTACCTGCGAGTCCTGTGCCTCTTGCAGATTTTGAGAGGTTTTCTCTTAGGATTTCTATGTACTTTGCACCAACAATGTTTCCTTCTATCTTCACAAGCTACCCAGGCCATAACACAGTGAAGAATCCCGTAGCATGATGGTGTTCTCAGGATGGTGTGCGGTGTTAGGCTTGAGCCAAACATAGAGCTTAGAGTGGAGGCCAAAACATTTTCAGACCACACAATCTTCTTCCACTCAGTCTCAAAGTCTCCCACAAATGCATTCCCACGAACTCTATCCAAGGTCTGATCTGAGTTGTTATTTCTTTTTACCAATCTCTCTTGTAAAGCCCACTGTATCACCTACAATATTGCTGCAGTCTGCACAGTGTCTTCCAGTTTGGCCGTAAACTCAGTTTTTGAGGACGGCCTGTTGTGGACAAACATTCAGTTAGCTCCATTTGTTAGTAATGGACTCAATTGTTCTCCGATGGATATCTAATGCCTTCAGTTCTTATATCGTACGAACCTCTGGATTGGAGGACTGGCCGCCTGCACCGCCGCCGCCAGCCACGGAGGACTGGCCGCCTGCGCCGCCGCCGCCAGCCACGGAGGACACTAGTGCATGCTAACAAAGGGGTGAAATCTTACGCAATCCATTATTTTCTGTTTTATATTTATAATACATTTTTATCAAAAGCAAATGAATTATTTAAAAATCATACAATGTGATTTTCTGGATTTTTGTTTTAGATTCCGTCTTTTTCACTTGAAGTGTACCTATGATAAAAATAGGTACAGACCTCTACATGCTTTGTAAGAAGGAAAACCTGCAAAATCAGCAGTGTATCAAATACTTGTTCTACCCACTGTAGGTATCTAACACAACACAGATTTGCCGAATTTGATTGAGCCATGCTAAAAGGCAAAATTATTCTGCTAAAATTGCAGTCCAACAAATGTGTGTTCAATGTTAAAATGTATCATAAAGGTGTTTCTCCCAGCCTGCTACCAAGATTGTAATGATAAAAACAATGGTCAACACAGCTGAACAGTGGTGAAGGAATTAATTAGTAATTAAAATGTTTGTACATAAACGGTTGTTTGAATGTTTATTCTGAATATTTTAAAACGTTTGTGTTATAGGTTCAGGCATTCAACATTTTCTATAAATTATACCTAAAATTATACATCCAGTTGCAATCTTCTGCAAAAGCATGTGTTCAAAGCATGCCTACTAGGTGAAGTAAAAAAACATAAAGAAATACGACTTTGATTTCAAGACATAACACCTGTAACAGAATATGTCTTTAAACAAATTCACATTTAATGTACTTTTTGATAACATTCTATGGATGTCTCTGACTGGGTTGTAATTGAGAATGTTCTCACATAGTTCAGAGAACATTAAGAAACAACCTTCTTCTTGGGGAATTCCAGTACACGAGGCTGAGGATTCCTACTGGTTTACTAATGGTTCTATTTAATGTCATGTGCACTTTGTGGTGAACGTTCCAAAAAAATCGTGACAGTGACATTTAGAGCTTGTTCCTAGAATTTTACTTAAAACTGTTTTCATGATGAGGGTCCGGTGATTTGGTCGGACCATCTGCTCTTGGAGGAAAAACTCTCTCTACTATCATTCCAAATGGCTCAATCTAATTAAGTGCCTGAAAAATATCTCTAGATGCTGGGACACCTTGGACGGAGTCCAGGACTGCACAACGGGATCCTCAGCCGTCCTGATGCGCTGAACCCAGGGGGTGAGGGTTGGTAATCCAGGATGTATGCTCAACCTTTTACAGAACTCCCTGTTCCCCATCATGACAGAGTCCAACTCAAACCTAAGTATGCTAACAACATGATAGGAACTGGCTTGATCTGAATTAACAATGCTGCAGCATACAGGCAGGATTTGAGAGCTAAAGCAGAGGAGTTCCCGATTCATTAGCTTCACGTTCCTCAACGTGTACATCACAGAGGACCAGGCTGCCCAAGAGTTCCCTTACTCAATTCTACTGATACAATCGAGAGCATACTCTCAGAATGCATCATTGCCTGGAACCAAAGCTTCACCCCACATGAACTTCAGGGGGTGGCAAGGTCAGCTGATTCACAAAATATGACTACAACCACAACATCTGCTCAACTTTTGGACCAATAAAACTGCAGTCCTGAGGATATGGGGATTAACACTGCCACCTAGTAGTACTCTAAGGGATTGAAGAGAGTGTAAAACTACCATGATACGTTCTGGTTTTGAGCAGTAGCAGTTCGAGCTTGTTTGGCTGCCTGAGCGAGCCCCCCGTTCAGTACCCCCATATAAATATAAAAATATATACAAAAATGAGTCTCTTAAATATCAAAAATAAGTAAAAATGACAATTAGAAATTATTTGTAGTATATAAATGTAATTATTTGCATTGAAGAACACTATATGAATCTGACACCCTAAAAACTTTTGTTGCACAATATAATATACTTGTCAGTATGCACAATATATGAAGGTTTCAGAATCAAATTAATCAAATGAACCATACAACCTCTGCAACCTCCAAGGCTAACTCTAGGCATAAAACACCCAAAAAGAGTCAATATATCACAAAAGATACAAATTGTATCAGCATAATAAAGATGTCTTCTAAGTTAGCCAACAGCATTGGAAATTCCTCTTACCGAGCTCAAGACCTAGTCAGTACAACCAGAGAAAATCTTTGTCACCTCAGTGAAAGTCAACTAAATCAATAACGTGCTAGTTAGGTTATAATTGTTTTGCTGCAGACTACACACATTATTGTGATGAAACTGTGTGAAATGATATCCTAGTTGGACAGAAAACAATGTAGTCCCCCTACCTGTAATAGCATAGCAATCAACATAGGCTAACAAACAATAATGTTATGCTAGCCTATTTCATTACATGCATAATATTATTCTCATAAAAAGATGACTTAGCTGCATACCGTTTTCTTTTGCGCATTCTCCTTTCCTCTTTTTCACAAAATGGGAATCACATGGCTTATACCATTTCCTATACATTTGTGTTAATTTGGCACTCAATAATCAATACATTACCCATCCCCCAGCACTGTCAACCAAGAGTCAATACATTACCCATCCCCCAGCACAGTCAACCAAGAGTCAATACATTACCCATCCCCCAGCACAGTCAACCAGGAGTCAAAACTAAACCAATTCCCTTTGGTGGTGTGCAGACAGGTGTTATAGTATTCTAAACGATTTCACACAAACCAGAAAAGAATGTAACAGCATGTTTGTGAAACTATATTTATATATACAGTATTATGAATGAATTGTGGTTTATTTGGTAGCACTTTGTAATGTGACAGATTTTTCTAATTGCGTTAGTACTGTACAAAGTTAGAGGTTCACTATTTGATAGATTCCCCAGCTACGCCGACCTCAGGCTTCCATTGGGGAGACCTTCCCATCTCGTACTTTTTGAGTGGGAGACCTTCCCAGGCAGTAATATGCCTAGCTCACAAACTAGAATTAGGGTGCCAAGTTTAATTGACCCACAGTCCCACATGGTGACATGGATCATTTACATGATGTGCAAACGAGCAATGGAAAACCGATAATGCAAATGTCACCATTCCAACTTTTTGTGCAGGCCCCTCGTGCTGTTCCAGGCAAGATGCCACCCTGGGCAGCTGCCCATGTCAGCTATAGCTAAAACCACCGCTGGTTTTTGTTATCTCTAGCCTCTCAAACCAGGCCTGGCCTGGCCTGTCGCTAGGTCTGAGAAATACCCATATGGTTTTTGTTGTTAGGGGAGGGGAAAACATTTTTTCCAGTGATGTCTTAAGACCCGTTAATCCAATCAAATTCATTGCATGGGCTAAAGCCTCAAAACATATTAACCCAATCAAATTAATTGCTTGGGAGGGGCTTATACGGGTGCTCACAAGAAAAATGCTTTCAGTGCACCAGTTAGCTAGTTAAGTGAAGATGGCAAAAATCGCCAAATAAAACCAAATTGAAATCTGTGGATGTATGTCATGTTTGTGATTAACCATATCAGTCTTTGAGAAACAAACATAACCTCTCTCTAGGTAAATCGTTGATTGCGACTGGAGCCACATACATAAAGCGGTATATATATATATAATATAAAGGTATGGATGAAGTAGTAAGAATTAGCGGCTTTATTGACTCAATGTGATGAATGGAGCACAGTTCTTCCAAAACAGAATTCAGTTTGGATTATTTTCTGATATGTTGCAACCTGGGCAGGAACTGGATGTGTTCTATCCATTTCGAATAAAACTTTGAACCCATGCTAAGTCCGCCTTCAACAAGCCTGTGAGTGGAGTTTTTATGCAAGCTAAAATCCAATAGAAATCTTCTCGCTGAGAGTCAGCAGCAACTGTTATATACGTACGTTTCTAGACCTCCAAGGAGGCCTGACAAGATTGGAGGTGTGGCCCTGTGAGACAGGTGTCTCCAACATGGTTCTTTTTTTGTGGAAAACTGAAAGTTTGTATGTAAACATGATCACTTGGGAAGTGATCTAATATAGTACATTTTCCTTTTTTAACTAATAATAAATGAAAATGTATTTAAGATTAATACACAGATTGTATAATTAATCTTTGACAAAACCTAGGTGTTAATTTTATTTTAAATAATGTTCTACAAGATGAGTGAGTTGGCTCCTGAGCCTAACACTCTTTTGCTATCCATTGACTGTACAATAGCCACAGTGTCAACACGACACTGCCATCTACTGGCAGAAACCTTACAACTTGCAATACGTGACATTTTATAATATTAGTAATTACACTTATTTTCTGCAAATACGACAGGAAACTATACAATTTTATATAAAATGAACTGCCCTTTATTTGATAAATTCGAACCTAAATCCGTGCATGATCTTTGCACTCAGCCTACATTTCCCATGATTAGCAAAAACTGTACCCAGAAGGACTGTCCCCGCGCGCCGAAAATGCACAACTCTTGCGCATCTTCACTGATCTGTAAAAACTCGGGATGGAACAAACAGGTAATGTAGCCTGTGAATGTAGGGTATGCTTGGGTGACGATAATGGTGCAAACGTGTGCAACTGCTGAACACATGTTGCTTATGAATTTAACCTTGGTTTTATTTTTTGGCTTAAAGGAGACGCAACAAAGCGGTAACGCGACAGGCCGTGCGAATAATTAGGTTTACTATAGCTTTAAGAACGCAAAAATAGTGTCTGGTTCTTTAAAAATGGATATTGGTTTCTTATTATATCTAGTAAGACTTAAAGTTTTCAATTATTGATCAATAAATTAATGTTTATAATTTGCGGACAAGGCCCAAATTCTGTGAAATATGTTACACAGTCGGATTACGGCCTCTGTCAAACAAAACGTTTTTATCTATTTTATATCAAATGTAAACATTGTTTTCTTTCAGTATCAGAAAAATTTATAAATACGGTGCAGGAGAAAAGGGTAGGAAACGGGAACACGCGGCGATGGAGCCGCAAATCGCCCAATCTGGCGATAACAATAAAGGGGAAGAAACCGAGGATGACAAGGCCACGGTGCAATCCCCGCCCTCTAGTGAAATGGTTACCCCGCGTAGGACTACGAGAGGCCGGGGAGTAGGCCGGCAAAAGAAAGGGGTTTCTCCCTCACCAGACACGAATGGAGCAACACCAGCTATACCAAGTTCTGGAAGGGTGTTACGTGACAGGTCTACACGAACGGTACCAGCTTGGCTGCAGAGCGAGAAGAGTGACGATGCCGAAGAATCGAGCCCGGACACAGCCGTAAACCGCCGAAGGAAGGCTGCCTGTCCCAGACCCAGGAAAAATGCCGCCTCCGCAGCTTCAATAGAAAGTACCGGAGAGGCCGAAGATGACAGTGGTCATGAGTACGTTCGTATTTACGTGCCTTCCTTCACTTATATATTGCTATACAGCTCAGTCCTCAGCGATGCGTGGAATATATATTTGAAATGCCTGTAAAACTGTTAGTCAAGCTTCCCTGTAGGCATTTTAATGCAATGCCCATAAGTAATAGGTTGCATGCAGTGCAGCTCATTTTATGCTCTAAAATGTACGCCTTCCTGTACTGTTGAAAGAGGGAGGGGTAAAACTACACTAAACTTTGTAGTCTTTACCTGTCCTTATTCGCGATGTGCACGGTTTGTCATCTCTAAATGATGTGTTCTTTGGCATCTTTTGTTTAAGTATCATGGGACATTGTGCATAAATTAAGATAATCCAGCTAAAACGTCATCACTGATTTAACAACAGAGTGTATATTTCTCCCCTCTGCAGCAAAGGGGACCCGAAGAAGCCAGCTAATGTTCAAGGTAGGTCACCAGTGACAAGCTGTGTGACAAAATAAACACAGACATGCGACAACACTAACAAACTCTCAGGCCTGTTGTATTCTAGTTCAACGTGTGTATGATGGCGCTCACTTTCCCCCGCCAGCCCCTCCTCGCTCACGCCGTGCCAAGGTCACCTTTGCCCGCAGTGCCAGGGGGTCCACGAAACCCGTGTGCAAAAGCGAACCAGGCGCAGACAACCCGACTGGTGAGCACCTCAAACCGGTTAATTGCATCTCAGCTTTAGCTCATTTTGGCCTGGTTGGTCCTGTGTTGCATGTTTTGTGACTTGTGGTTTTGATTCCAAATCCCAATGCTCGGTGGTCATCGAGTCAATTGCATGTCTGCAAATTGAAACAGCCCCGTAATTTTACTCGATGTAGTGTGACTGTGACCTCTTATTTTTTCAGTTGAGGTGGAGGCCAAGGTAGTTGAGAGGCAGACCGTTGGGATGTGAGTACATGACGCAGGCGTGCGTACCTTTTGTCTGGGTGGCTACATGCTTGCATGTCCGCACGCCTGAGAGAGACTTGGGTCTTTCTCTGCGCTCTGCTGTGGTAACAGCGACTTTTCTCCCTGCGCAGCGAAAAGAAAGAGGAGGAGAGCGAGGACGACGTTCTGTTGGGTGGGGACGATGAGCCCGCTTTCCAAGACGACCCGAAAGTCTTCACCGTCCAACCGCAATCGCAGAGGTAATGTGGGTGAGACACTGTGTGGGTGAGACACTGTGTGGGTGAGACACTGTGTGGGTGAGACCCTGTGTGGGTGAGACCCTGTGTGGGTGAGACCCTGTGTGGGTGAGACCCTGTGTGGGTGAGACACTGTGTGGGTGAGACACTGTGTGGGTGAGACTGAGGATCAGGACCTGAGAAATGTTTAGGAAGTATTTTTATTGTGTGTTGGGGTTTCTGTTGGGAAACCCAAACAGAACACATGGTGCTCAGAATGAAAAAGACAGAATTTCAATATGCCTCTGAAGTTATAAAGAAAAAGCAGTAGTATACGTTCTCTGATAAAACTGTCCCCTTTCTCTGGTCTCTATAAGACAGGAGATGCTTTTCTTAGAAGATACCTGTCATTTTCTCTTGGTGAGCATTCTTTCCAGCCTTTAGGCATCAAGACATTACCATGTCTCGTGGGTTGAAAAAATGTATAATAATTTTAAAAAATCTGTTTTTTTACATCTACCCTTATGTTTCTCAGATTTTTTTTAATCCAATTTGGGATTTAGGCCCTGCTTCATCCCAGCAACACCCAGTAGACTTGGGACAGTTGACTTTGAGATGTCTTTTCAACCACTATCATTGCCATTCTGGGGCCGTATTCACAAAACATCTTAAGGCTAAAAGTGAGCTCCTAACTTGCTGATTCAGGAGTAACTCTTAAATATTTAAATACCCCTTTGTAATTCACAAAGCCTTTCAGCGCTGAAATCAGCTCTAAAATCTGTGAAAAGTACGGAGTAGTCAAGAGGACCCCTACGTCACTAAGACCAAATCACAAACAATCCTAAACGGCCTGCCGACGACAATCCACCTCGTAATCAGGTCCACGTTTTAGAAACATTTAATGAGCTTTTTACAAGGTATCACCTGAATCACCAGGGCATTATAATCATAGTAGAGCTAGTCAGGAATACGACCATTTCACCAACAAACAGAAACAACCCCACAACACCAGAGATCCAGGTTGGGACTCTACACTGCTGGCCACAGGGAAAATGCAGCTGTACAGCGCAGACAAACTACCTATAACTATTCTCAGTCATCTGTCAGTAGAATATTACATCAGATAATTAATGCCCTCCCCAGACCCCACATTGTCTGACAAATCATTCAGTTTCCTCATGATGTTCTCCAAATACAAAGAAAGAAAGACGACTTCATGGCCATAGTTTGACCACCCGGTATAGTTGGTGCTTTACATGGGTGTGCTATACACACAATTGCACAAATTACTGCACCATCAAAAGAGGAACACGCATTTCTTTGTAAACTGTTAGACATGTAAGAGACTGACAATTAGCGCAAATTCTCGAATACTCAATATGTCATTCTTGGTTTCCTTTTACATTTTAAAAGGCAACATGACACATTCTACAGTATTGCAATGATGAATTCACTGCCAGAGACCCGTCCCCTAACAACAAAACGCTGTGAGCATAGTAAGTGGACTTGTTTGTAGGACACGACATCATCCATAGAAACGGGGTCAACCCTGTCCTTTCTACTAGCTTAAGAATCCTCTACTTTAGAAAAAGTTGGTCTCAGCAGCTTTGTGAATATGTTTTAAGAGGAAACTCTAAGCTAGGATCTTTCATTGCTGTTTAGGAAACCTCCTTGTGGTAAGATAAACATTTTTGTGAATACGGACCCTGGTGGTTATCACGCTGGCTCACTTGACCCGGGAAGCCTTTGCCAAAATACCCACTTTTTGGCCTTCTTCCTTGATGGACATCTGATGCTCACCCCACACCTCTGTTCAGAATTTCAAGTCTAGGACGAGCCATTTTGAGGTGCTGTACAGCGCACTGTGTATTTGGGTGTGCCAACATTCCTTGTCACCGTTGTCCACTACATTCCAAAAACGCAGCCATATGAAGGACACTGTGCCTGTAGGCCTGTCACTATAGGGATACTCTTCAACCTTTTTTCTTTTTGTACCCTCAAACCTAAATTGTACTTGAATGAAAGAGGCCTGTACCTTTGGGCGGCCACGGAAAATTTGTCAGAAGACCGTTTTATTAAATTAGTGTTTAGTAAATAGCGTCAGCCAAAAGCAAGGTGGCGTGTGTGCGGATATGAGTTTGAGCACTGTGATTGTGTTACAGTGGGGAGGAGGTGATCAGCAGTGATGATGAAGTTCCCTTCAGAGATGACCTCAATGACCAGAGCTACGACCCCAGCGTTGAGGCCATTAGGTGTGTGTCTGTTGTTTTACCCTCCTTTGTGTGGGTGTGTGGACAACATATCAGGAAGGAAGGAGAAGCGTGGAATAAACAATCCTTGTGGTTGGGTATTTTTAATGACTACATTATGGTGGAGTTTATTAACGGGGGATATTATTGATAATTATATAACCTGCCTTTGTCTTAGTCAAAATGCTGCATTATATTGACAATCTCAATATATTTGCTCAAGCCAATAGAAAATGTTATTTATTTTCTGCACTTTTACATCCATGATTGATTAAAAAAATGTCATGCCTCTCTCTTCCATTTGTAGCAGCAGTGTTTGGTAGCATCGATGCTCAATAAATTAACAGTATCAAATTGCAATTCACGTTGAATCGCAAAAAACCCATGGGAGTAAAAGCTGGTAACTGTCAAAGTGAATCCTGTTTCTCTCAGAGATGTCCCCAAACCACGGCGCAAACTCCCTCTGAGGCAGAAAGAGAAGAAGGAGAAAGGGCCAGCGAAAGACAAGGATCCAGGGATCAAGGTCGAGGGGGGAGAGGGCACAGATGTGAAGCTGGAGAACGAGTTCGGGGATGGAGATGCGCCCAGGAAGTAAGCTCAGTGCGCACTCACACACACACACACAGACATCTGACTCCCCAACCTTCTCCCAGAATCTGCACTTAACTTTTCCCTCATTTTCTGACACTGCATTCGTTTGCGAAGTTTCCGCCACAGCGGCGAGTGCTGACCTCAGCCTTCTGTCCGCCTACTGGAAATCGGGCATTATCTTTCCTTATCTTCGTTCATTGCTTTCCTTAAATAGTTCTCCAACTTGTTTTGTTCCCTATTCCGTCAGGAGAGGCAGGCGAAGGAAAGACGATAAAAGTCCCCGGCTCCCGAAAAGAAGGTACAGTCAGTCCTTTTTTTCTAGTTTTCTACAACTGAAACGGACCCCTCTGACAGGTATGTTTATCGACCCACGTGATTGGACCATTCTTTGGTGTCCCCGCCCCCACAGGAAGAAGCCCCCGGTGCAGTACGTGCGCTGTGAGATGGAGGGCTGTGGCACGGTCCTGGCTCACCCTCGCTACCTTCAGGTCTGCCAGTACAACCGTAGCGGTCTCTGTCGTGACAATTAAGCACCAATGAAACTAGAGTTTCATTGATATACATTTTTGCATGCAATTTTGATTTATTCATTTATTATTTTCCGCCAATTCTCTTTTTCTCCGTTTGTGACTTGGTGTTTTTACCTGTCATTCGCAGCACCATATTAAATACCAGCACCTGTTGAAGAAAAAGTATGTTTGTCCTCACCCATCCTGCGGAAGACTCTTCAGGCTGCAGAAACAGCTGCTTCGCCATGCCAAGCACCACACGGGTACATTCACCTCATTTCAATGACAATATACAGGAACATTGACGATTTAGTTTCTTCTTTCAAAATCCTTTATCTATGTAGCTACGCTCTTTTTCCCTTACCCTAACTCTGAGCCTAAACATGACCCATGAGCCTACAAATGCATTTCAAAAGGTCAGGACCGTGTTTCATGTTTTCATGTAATGTTTTGGTGAGTTTTGGTCCTGCAAAGGTAGGAAAACAAGAACAAAGACACACAGAGAGGGTCCCAAAGACAAGCACACACTGAATACCACACTGCCTGGTGAAAAAACGACACACCCGTCGCACGCTCCTCTCATCTTTCCTACACATTTTTTTACTTTCTCCTCCAGATCTTTTGAACCTGACAAAATGCACACTGTTGGGTAAAACCTGCTGCTGCTTCCGCAGTAATTACATTGAGATGCTCAACAACATTGCATTCGCTCAAGTTTATTGGCCTGTATTACCTAAAGAAAATGGCTGGTGTTAAAAGATCAATTCCATATCATTCATTAGGTTCACAGCAAGGCCTTTAAGCAATACCGCAAGTATATGTGGCAAATAAATGAACGGTTTAACAACATCTGAAAAGCAGAGGTTTTAGTTTAATCCAATGTAATCTGTAGTTCAGCCCATCTTTCTTCTGGTCATTTTGAAAGAGCTGAGATTATTTCGGTTCTGATCTCACTCCTTAACCCAAATGGATGGATAGTTATTGAGCTTTCAGCTGATTACACAACACCCAGGTAAAAAGTTTAACTCTTGTTTAAAAACCTTGGAGAGTTGTTTTTTAGCAAGACCGTAGCATACATTTTGATGCTGCGCCAGAACGGTTTTCTGTTGTGTTTTATCGTCTTCACATAGATCTTCAACCCTCTCCTGGGAAGCCCCCAGCCATTCCATCTATGAGATGTATCCCAGAGTTAGCACAAATGAATCAACTTATTAACTAATTAACAAGCCCATACCTGCTGAATCAGGTGAGCTAGTTCAGGGCTAAAACTAAAATGTGAGATGGCTGGGGGGGTCTCCAGGAGAAGATTGAAGATCTGTGGATTAAACTATAATCTTCTTCTGAGTGTCCCCCCCCTGAAGAGAGGGTCAAAGACCTGTGTGTCCACCGATCTTCCTTTTCTAACGCACTGTAAATGTGTGCACACCCACACCACACTGAAGCAGAACGCGAAAGAGCGTATCTGTCGAGCGACTGATAACCCACTCTGGTTTGGTCCCGTTCTCAGACCAACGGGACTACATCTGTGAGTTCTGCGCCCGCGCCTTCAAGAGCTCCCACAACCTGGCCGTGCACCGTATGATCCACACGGGAGAGAAACCCCTTCAGTGAGTTTCCGATTCGTTTCTGTCCATTCGTGGGCTCTGTTGTGATTCGTTGGTTCGTTTCTTCCATCTGTTCCTTTAAATGTCTCACATGGCTGAAACGGCGGCTCGTTCTAGACCCCTGAATTCACTCCTGTCCTTTGTCCGTCGTGTTCTCTCCCCTCCTCCCTCACGCCTTCTGTAGATGTGAGATTTGCGGCTTCACCTGCCGCCAGAAGGCCTCCCTCAACTGGCACATGAAGAAGCACGACGCGGACGCCACCTACCAGTTCTCCTGCTCCATCTGCGGCAAGAAGTTTGAGAAGAAGGACAGCGTGGTGGCACACAAGGCCAAGAGCCACCCGGAGGTGCTCATCGCCGAGGCCCTGGCAGCCAACGCTGAGGCCCTCATCACCACCCCCGCCACCCTGATCGACGCCCCAGGTCCCGGGGGCGGCTCCGCCAGGAACCAGGGTGAGCTTGTCCGCCTGGAGCCCGCGCCGCACGTACCCCAAGCGGGACCGGTGACCCAAGTGGGCCAACAAGTGACCCAGATGGGGCAACCGGTGACCCAGATGGGTCAGGTTAGCCACCAAGTGGTGGTAGTGAGCCAGGAGCAGGGCCTCCATGCCATGCAGGTGCCCCTGACCATCGCCCTGTCCCCCATCGACCCCCCGTCGCCCTCGGACGCCCGGCAGCAGACCCACCACACTCTGCAGCTCCAGATGCCCCTTCAGTTCGTGCAGCAGATGGCGTCGGCGTCCCCCCAGCAGCAGCAGCTGTCCCTGCATTCCGGGTCGGTCGGGGCCTCCCCGCAGCCCCACCAGCTCCAGCAGATGACCCTGCAGTCGTATCAGCAGCAGCAGAGTCAGCAGCCGCAGATCCTCCACATGACCTTCCAGGCGGTGGGCGGGTCTCAAGGCCAGATGCAACAGATCCCCCTGCTGGCCTCACCCCAGCAACTGCAGACGCTCCAGAGCGGCCCACACGTATCCTCCTCCGCCGCCCCCGTCGACGACGCGTCGTCCCTGGCGACCCAGGCGCGACCGCAGACTCAGGATGTCCCGCTTCAGGACCCGATCACGGCGGGCTGCGGCGGAAGCTACGCCCTGGACGACTCGGCGCTCGCGGCCTCGTCTCCCCCGGCGGACGCCCTTCAACAGTGCGAGAGCGTGGGCGAGGGGGAGGTGGCTTGGGAAGGGGGCGGGCAGGGCAACCGGGAGGGGGAGGGGTTGACCGACGCCACGGACGTGCACATGCAACATGCCCTAATGTAGAGCTGCGCGGGCGGGGGGGAACTAGCCCCTGGAACATCAGACCGAATTTAGCGAATTTCGTTTTCGCTGACGCTGAAAGTGAAGTGGAACAGTTGTTGGAGTAACTTGATTCAGTCTGGATTTTGAGGGTTAGGGGAATTGGGAAAGTTGATAATAAAAGGGAGAGGACTTGCTCTGTCCCTTCCTTTATGTATTGTGGCACCATTTGAAACATGTAGGTTCACTGAAATATGTATTCATAGTAACTTTTGGTAGCTTTTTAGATCTACCTGCATCAGGGCAGTTGTGTGTAAGTTGTTGCCTTTGTACATAAAGTGATGTAGCCATCCCATCAACTGGCCTTCTGTGTTTGTGTGTGTGTTTGTGTGTTAAGCCATCCTTGTTCTCATAATAGAAGTATCATTCACAATACTACGATACTTGATTTTTCATGTCGAACTGTGCTAAATAAGCTAACTATAAACTGATGGTTTGCATAAATTCATACATCTGTTTTACTGACAATCATTTATTTATTTTAGGTGAAATGCCAGGTATTGTATTCTTTTCCCCCTCTTATTTTTTATTTTTTTATATATGGATTTGTGGATCATTTCTCATGCATCATCCACAAGCAGTCCTGAGGCCTCCCAGGCTTAGGTTATTGCCCTATCAAACAAAACATTCAAATAAAGCTTGATCAATGAGTTCATGGTTAAAATCTGCTGTTTAGTTGTAGGGCAAAATATGCACCCCGCGGAGGCCCCAGGACCAAGTTTTGGAAGCCCTGTTCGAATCATATAGAATTTTCATCAGTAATAAGAGGTATTTTGATTTTTATAGTTGATTAAAATAATTGTTGTATTTTCTCACCAGTCTCTGATTTGTAATGTGGCCATTAATTTCATTGTTTCATTTCCTTTACATTTGGAAAGATTCTTAATTATAAATTGTATTTTTTTTCAGGACAACTATGATAATTCTTTAGAGA
This sequence comes from Esox niger, assembly GCA_016801105.1. Classification (NCBI taxonomy): domain Eukaryota; kingdom Metazoa; phylum Chordata; class Actinopteri; order Esociformes; family Esocidae; genus Esox; species Esox niger. The sequence goes on from JACXGJ010001744.1 coordinate 50,074, forward strand.
ATTCATAGTCATACATTTGGTGAAAACAGCACCTTATCTGAAAAACATTGTACTTAGTGTATTTTCATGAAAATATCAGATTCAAGGCACATTTTCAGTTACCCCTCTAATTCTCTATTGAAGACGGTTACATTTGTCTCTGCTGCCAGTTATATCTAACTATGCCTACAAGGTCTATTGTAATATTTTACTTTAGCCAGGTTACATGGCAAAATACAAATTTGTCCTATGAACCTTAGTTGCAGTGGGTAATGGTAGCTGAGATCTTTTTAAGTATAACAATATCAATGTAAATTACAATATTATTACCTATGTATAAATTAGGCTGATATTAATTTTTATCATTTAATTAAATTGGTTTCTGTTCCAAGGGATAGTCCACCCCAAGGATGAATGTTTAATTTAACCATAATGTTGGATATAAAAAAATGTGCTAACACTAAAACCAACCGTAACCATTTTCTCAGTAATAGTCTGTTAATTTTGTTAACACTAAAACCAACCATAACCAATTTCTCAGTAGTACTTTGTCAATTTTGCTAACACTAAAACCAACCATTGCCAATTTCCTTCGTAAACCCTCATCATGTTTCTGTAACCCCGCCCCAAGTATCCTCCTTCACTTTTGCCAGGGGACCAGTCTTCATCTTTCCCGGGTTACTCAGCACTGTCTCCCTCTGGTCCAGACCACAATCCGCCTGCATAGCATCCATAATTCTCATGTGGGGCCTGGAATACATTCAGAAGTGAAAGAGAAGACCAGGTTTTTGCCACCTCTATTCATACCATTGTTGCCGTGAACAGCAATAAAATAAAAAAAGTTAAGTACTGTTCATTTCTTACCGAAAATGCGCTCCATTTATAGTGAGTGATCCTATTGTCCTGCAATTGCCATGTTCCCTCTCACTTTCCACACCTTTTCCCACTCATATTATAAAATGGCAATATATATTTATTTGGCAGGCGAATTACATTATTTTGCATTTGTTGTGTGTGTTTTTTTTATCAACAACAGCATATTAAACAGATTTTGGCCCAGGGATCCTTGGAATGAGTTCATGGGGCATTATACAATATTGTTATGTGCCCTGATATGTTTATCAACACAGATATTGTAATCCACAGTAGGCCTACTCCAGCAATCAGGATTTCATTATAATATTGTATACCTCAGACATTTTAGTTTTTACAAATGTCAGATTTGTGTGACGGGGGAAAGCAGCGTTGGGCCAGTAAGCAAAATGTTGCAAGTTCTAATCCTCAAGCTGATGAGGTAAAATACCCTGTAGTTCTCTGAGCCAGACGGTTATATCTAATTGCTCCCAGGTGATTGCTGTAAGAATATATTTAAACCTAAAACTGGTGTGGCATGGTAGCCTAATGGTCAATGGCATTATATGATAGGTCACCCAGAGGCAACAAACTGAAAAACAGTGTTTTGTCCCAGTGCAAGAGTTAACCCTAAATGCTCCCAGATTGTTGCTGTAAAGAGGAATTTGTTCGTAGCATACTTCAGAGGTATATCATTTAGGATTTCAAACAGCAAATGTGCACAGTTGTCTGTTGTTTACTATTTATACCACTGCCTCTTTATCTCTGTAAACAACCCTGGAAATATCCCTACAGTATGTATGGATCATTTTTTTGTGTTATGGTTTATCATATAGTTTATTTATATTTTAATTTGTAACCATCAAGGTAGGATAATAGGCACATATTTAAAAGCTCTGCAATCAGGCAGAGGACACTGATATTCATAGACAGAACATCTCTCTAACAGAACATCTCACCTGGCTTCTGGACTCCCCCTGCCCTGCATGTGTTCTCCCTGCCCCATCATACCTGACGGAGCTCGTGAAGATAGTGATGGCCCAATGAGGCTTTATTACCGTTCTTCAAGGAGCAGGATATTATGCTAGCAGCGCTAAATCAGATTTTCTTTTCAAAATAAAAGCCATAATTGAAATATATTAGGCAACATAGTTAATCTAGTCTGCACATTTTATGTTTAATGTCTGATCCAATATTGTTTGTGTCTGTTTTTTTCTACTCACTAGATTGTTAACTATATTGCCTTATAAATTTACATGGTGGCTTATGTTGTGACAAAGAAAATCTGAGCGCTGCCAGCAAAATATCCTACTGCTTAAATAACACTAATGAAGCCTAGTTCCACCATCACTACAAAAAGGACAGGATAGTGAGATGATCATTTGAATCAGGTGTGACAGAGGAGGGAGAGATCTAAAACATGCAGGACAGGGGGGCGACCAGGAGCAGGTTTAAGAAACACTGATCAATAAGCTGTATTCTTTAAGTATCAATTGGTAAAACAGGTCAAGATATATCTGTAGCCAGGAATGTAGCATCCCCATTTTGCCCATTAAATGTGGCATTTTTGTGTTTGCACCTGTGAATAGGTATTTGGTTTTTGTAAGGGATGCTTATTTTCAGGCATTTCTATTGATTGAAAGCTATCATTTTTACCTGAAAGAGCAAGGGATGGATTTTATGTCCTATTGTAGCCTGTGCCCCGGTAGCCAATTAAATAAGAATCTCAATGCAAGTTTACTTCATTTGTAGCACGTGATAGGAACAGATGTATTTGATTTAATTTGGTAATTCCAATATAGGGGAAACATTTTTGTCAAGTACACTGAAGATTAGCTAGCTAGTATAAGCTTAGTGGATGCATTTGCAGCAATGATGGATAGATCCTTTGAAACATGTGATGTGGGTTCTCTGCCGTTTGATGATGTACTCATGAAAGTCCCCGAACATGAAATGTGCTCCCAGTACAGCATAATGTATCACTTTTTAATAGTGACACTTCTACTTGTGAAGGAATCTTTGGCGTAATTCTCTGGTACAACATATTTTATTTTTTGCATTTTCAGATCAAATTTAATTATTGTTTTGGGACAAAAGATTCAGGGTTTTGGAAAAAAAAGCCCTGGGCCGAAGCCTATGAAGCCCAGATTTTTGACTCATGAATCTTCTCTCAACCTGCCTCAGTACCTGAGCTTAGAAAATAAAACACTTATGATTGGTTTTTCTCTGAGCTCAGGATCCTCTCAGAAAAGGCACAATTACCCAGGCCTGCAAATGACATCATGTAAATATGTATATACAGTCCCCTCTAAAAGTATTAGAACTGTAAGGCAAATTCCTTTGTTTTTGTTGTTCACTGAAGACATTTGGGTTTAAGATCAAAAGATGAGTATGAGACAAGAATTCAGAATATCAGCTTTCATTTCCTGGTATTCACATCAAGATGTGTTAAACAACTCCGGACAGACCACCCTTTGTTTAAACCCACTCATTTTTCAAGTGAGCAAAATTATTGGAACGTGTGATTGACAGATGTTTGTTGCCAAGGTTTTGCCTTTTAGGTTGATTGTTCAAACATTAAATTGCTCAGCAAGTTTCCATCCTTGGTTTAAACCTATAAAGACAGCATTTGTTGTTAAAGAGGATAAACCAACACGAAGACCATAGAGCTGTCTATGGGAGAAAAGGAAGCCATTGTCAAGCTGAGAAATGAGGAAAATCGACTAGATTTTGAAAAGGTCGGCCAAGGAAAACAACAGTAGTTGATGACAGAAATATTGGGAGAGCTGTGAAGGAAACTCCCAAAACATCAGTAAGTGACATTACCAACGACCTCCACAGTGCAGGGTTGAAGGTATCACAATCCACTGTTCGAAGAAGACTCAGAGAGCAGAAATATACAGGCAGCACCATAAAATGCAAACCACTCATCAGCAATAAGAATCAGAAGTCCAGATTGAAATTTGCAAAGAACAGAGATGAGCTGCACATTTTCTGGAACACAATGTTATGGACTGATGAGACCAAGATTAATTTCTACAAAAGTGATTGAAAGGCCAAAGTGTGGAAAGGGACTGCTTATGATCCGAAGCATAAAAGCTCATCTGTGAAACATGGTGGAAGTAATGTCATGGCTTGGGCGTGCATGGCTGCTTCTGGAACAGGCTCAATAATATTTATTGATGATGTAACTGATGATGGTAGCAGCAGAATTAATTCAGAAGTGTACAGAAACATTTTGTCTGCCATTTTATAAAGAAATGCATTGAAACTAATCGGGAGGAAGTTTATCATGCAGCAGGACAATGACCCAAAGCACAATGCCAACACAACAAAGGTCTTCATCAGGGGGAAAAAGTGTAAGGTATTAGACTGGCCAAGTCAATCACCTGACCATAACCCAATAGAGCATGCATTTCACCTCCTTAATAGGAGACTGAAGGGAGAAACACCCGAAACAAACAAGAACTGAAAGAAGCTGCAGTAAATGCCTGGAATAGCATCACAAATGAAGAATGCAACAGTTCGGTGATGTCGATGGGTCCTGGCTTGAGGCAGTTATTGCAAGCAAGGGTTATGCCTCCAAATATTCAATGTTATTTACTTTAAGATTATTTGTTCCATTACTATTGCTTACCTAAGAATGCTGTGGTCTAATACAAATGGTGATATGTCCTAAATTGTTTAACACATCTAGATGTGAATACCAGGAAATCAAAGCCTAAATTCTGAACTCGGATTTTGCCTGGCTGTTCCAATAATTAGATCCAACATAGTATCTACTTTAAAAAAACATGTTTGTGACCAACTGTGAACTAGTTTGATTAAGTATAAATGTAGTTTTATAGAATAAATAGTTTAAAACTGATTTAAATAGATGGCGCAAATAACTAATGCATTTAACTGATGATTGGATTTTATCATAGACAGTGCTTCTTAGAAATAAAACATACAGTACACATTCTCCACTCAACAAACTCAGTAACTTAATAACTGAGTGACTCATTCCATTCGGAAACAATGTACTCACCATGTTCATAGCAGACAAGAAAAATCTGTTTGCAAGGTAAACTAGTTGAGGACGCAACTAGACCTGGATTGAAATGTATCAAGAAATACTGCAGATTGGTATATGTGGAAATCATCAATGTACATTTGGGTACACCAGTGCCCATTTTACAAGTGTCAGTAACAATACAAGTGTCAGTAACAACTGTTGATAGAGATGTGAGTTATACAATCAGGACTCTTTTTTACTTTTTTGTTTGGCTGTAACGGGACCTGCATGCTCTGAGCGGTACTGACTAAAATAAATAAAAGGAATTCCCACTTTATGATATTAAATGTTGAGACTGAGAAATGTTATTGTTTTTGGAAAAACATTTGCCCATTTTGAATATGATGCCAGCAAGACGTTTAAAAAAAGTTGGGACAGGAGCCTGTTAACCTCTGTTGTGTCACCTCCTGTTTTAACAATACCCTGTAAGCATTTGGGAACCGAGGAGACCAACTGCTGTTGTTTTGAAATGTATTCCCATTCTTACTTGATATAGGATTGCAGCTGCTCAACAGTTCAGGGTCTTTGTTGCATTTTTTTTTTCATAATGCACAAAATCTTTTCAATGAGTGACAGGTCTGGACTGCAGGCAGGCCAGTTTAGCATTCAGACACTGTTAATACGGAACCATGCTGTTGTAGTATGAGCAGAATATGGTTTGGCATTGACTTGCTGAAATAAGCAAGACCTTCCCTGAAAAAGACATTCTCTGGTTGGCAACATATGTTGCTCAAAAACCTATGTACATTGTTCAGTATTAATGGTGTCTTCACAGATGTGCAATTCACTCATGCCATGTGCACTAATGCACCCCCATACCACCATAGACGCTGGCTATTGAACTGTGCGCTGATAAGAAGCTGGATGGTCTCTGAGGGCCCGAAGATAACGGCTATCCAATATTGGTTTTCGCCCTTGACCCATGCATACAGAGATTTCTACATGTACCATAAACGATATCACCAAATTTTTCGCAATTTTACAATGAGAAACATTCTAAAAGTGTTGCACTATTTACCTGTGCAGTCTTTCACAGAATGGTGAACCCCTCCCCATCTTTACTTCCGACCCATCCTCTCTGGAATTGTCTATTAATACAAAATCGACCTAATTAGTTGTGTGATATTCCACCAGGTTTAATATTTTAGCATTACGCAACTTTTCCAGTCTTTTGTTTTATCCTCTTCGAATTCAAAGTGGGCCTATTTTTTCAAGAAACAACATGTCTCAGTTTCAACATTTGATATGTTGTTTTTGTACAATTTTCGATTCAATATTGGGCTTAAATGATTTGCGCTTCATTGCATTCTGTTTTTATTTACATTTTACAGTGTCCCAACACTGGGTTGTACATTTTACTAACTTTATAACTTCACCAGATAGCTGTTTTTAAGCGCAACATTCAATACAGAGTGCTAGGTTGAGGAGTCAACCTGGCTGAGCACACTCAACTTCACTTGTTGAGTGGAAATTCATGTGGGCGAACTGCAGCGCCGACATCAAATAAAATGTAGTTTTAATAAAAAGAACAACAGATTTCAACACAAAAGACAACGTAATGCGTTAATGCCGGCTATGCCATTCTTGGATACTTCAATTAATAGATAATGGCTTCAGAAACCCAGACGAACTGTAGCTCAAGTCAACGATGTTAGTCAGTAAAAACCACTAACACAGTCTTAGTTGATGGCAGTCACTGGGCCATAAACAATGTATCATGGACATTGTTTCATGTAGCCAGGCTATAGACAGAAACTGACTCCTCTCAGCCATTGGCAATCGCTAGTACGTGAATAAAACAACAAGGGCGCACTTGAACCACAGAATTTCTCTTTGTGGTACAGCTGACATATTGACTGATAAAAAAAGCATATGAATGTCCAGTGCCACCTCTTCAGCAGTGAAGAAGCCAGTCAACTAGTTGACGGTTTAGGATCTTTAACCAAAGTGCTGATGCTCTTGCTGATGCTCCTTTCTTCTTTCAAGCAAACCCATTGGAATCTGCTCAGAACAATAATTCACATATTTTCCCGAACTCAATCCATAACCTCAATCATTTCTCCAGTTCCTATTCAGTTTCATCCTTATACGTGATCCCAGACAATTATCAGGCCAACATCTCGAGCATTGATTTGTTTAATTGAAGCTTATAGTTTCAGTAGACAAGTGTGCTATAGTTCATCTATCTTGTAATTTGCATACTTACAAGGTGTAAACAGAATATGCACTGGCTATAGGGAAATAATATTACCATCTGTAGTTTGCGCTGTCTCACTTCATTAAATTGATATAAACAACCATGGTTTACACAACCACTGACATCCATCAAGGGGATTCAATGAGTGCACACTTTGGAATTTGGGTACGTGATTGAATATGTGAGTAGATTGAGGCTAATTCTTTCCCAAACAGACTCACACACACTCCCTCTCAGTGTATTGCTATTGAAAGAATCCCTGGTTAAGTAGCTCAGTTCAAATTGACCTGTTCTCTTTTCCTTTGCATAGTAAAGTTCTTCATCGCCCTTTTAGGAGGCACAAGTGTGTTACTCAGCCCTACTCTCCTCTTCTTAGACTGCTGACTCTCCTCCCCCTCCTCCTCAGGTTCTCCTCCTTGGTTGTGGTGAAAGTTTGGGCGGCAAGGGTATGAAGAACCCCCCGCGTTGGGTTTAACTTGGTCTGTTCCGGGAGAGTCTCCAGTGGGTGGGTCATAGTCATTGGGAATAATTGAACTCTGGAGGTCACTGTCATGGGCAAATTTGCATTTGATCCCAAACCTGCAGCGGCCGTCCTTCCTGTACGCCACGCACATCCTCCTGCCCCCTATTTGAGAGGGCCGGGCCTGCAGAGTGAGAGGAACATGCTTCTGCAAGACATTGAGCTTCAGCTCAGCTTGAGCTTTGAAGGGGTTGGTAAACACACCGCTCTTGGACGAAGCCCCGAGGGGAGGAGGGGGGAGTTTGTGGGAAAGGGAGCTGGGTGATGCAGTGGGAAGAGTGGTCAGGGTCCTAGATGGGGTGGCCACATGGGCAGGCGGAGGGACCTTAGATTGTAACTGAGGCATGGCGGCCCCCTCATCCTCTGGGCTTGATTCACAGTCCGACTCACTGGAATGCGACCCGGATTCTAACAGGAAATTGCATCTCTTTTTGGTTTCTGCCTCTCCACCCACCTCATTCTCAGGCCTTTAAAAGGAAGAACATTTATTAGATGGAAGTCAGCGGCTGGCATTGTAGTACAGTTATACCCCGGAAAATAACATCATTCACATTGCAATCTGAATCTTCTGAAAGCATTTCATTTGACATTTAAAATCCTAGCTAACTGGTTTCGGTAGCAGGAACTTAACTCTCCCGGTCGAACACAAGCGAATATCCCGTCAATACATTTTCCACAGACAAAGGTTGCAAAAATGTTTTACTGAGTTGTTATTTACTTATAGTTGTTTCCATCATCTCCATCTTCTTCACCATCAGAATCTGATGACACTCCGTAGCCGACAAGGGAAATCATGTCAGCTTGTTTTAGTCCTAAATAGTCAGACAGCTATGTTTTTTTATTATTGTTCTTTCGATTCAATCCTATCGGTGTGCTAAGTTCTTTATGTTTGATTTAGGTAGTAATACACACGAAAATGTTTAGCTATGTATCTTCATGATATTCCAAATGTCAGCATACATTTGTTATGATAGTACTTGCTTACGCTAGTAAGTATAGTCCGTACGTATTAATCAAAATGGCAGACCAGTGATTTGGACACTAGTGCACCACGGCGAGTTTTGGAGTAGTATTGCAATTTGGAGTATACATACCTAAACAATGCCAGAATGGTCAAATACAAAATTTGAAGGAAAGAAAAATAAATTAACTACGAAATTATATAACCAAACTTTAATTTAATCTAAACTAATATTTCACACATTTACAATAATAATTGGTTTGGGGAGGCGTAACTTCATAATTTTGGGGGCGTGCCGTTGCTATTTTAGATGTTTTGAGACAAGCCCCAATATGCCCATTTGTACTTTGAGGCTTCGTTATTTCTCTAATAGCCTAGGGATACGAGGCTTCCTCTAGCCCGCTATACAACAATGTGACTAATCCCCGTCCTAGGCAACATGCATAGAACATTCCGGGAAATGGACTAGAAAAAGTCGCACTCAGCGGTTTAAAAGTCCTTATAGCGGCATTGATTCTAGACCTATGATGAACATTGTGAACCATTTGCGGGCTTTTGGTTTAGGTCAGGATTCTCCGTGTTTGAACGTTATGAACATACGATAAAATACTTTTAAACAGCTGACTAGTTATTCATTAGCCTAAGATCATGTTTTGATGTTCTTTCTCATGACAGACCGTAACACATTCCTGGTTAATAGATTTGTAACGTCAGGCAAATTAATTTAAAACCCTCATCGTGAATCAACATTACCCTGTGCTACTCCGCCCATTCACGCCTCCGCGGAGTTTCTCCCATTAAATTCCACATGCCTTGCCTGGATGCTAATCCCCCCGGGAGGAGAGGAGTGGCACTACAGAAGGACATTTAATACTGTAACTTAGTAATTCAGGGGGTAAAGTTTTGGAAGTAAGGGCGGGGAGCTTGGAATTAGTTTACAAAGTGCTAATGAATTAACAGGCTTGGTTACACCGCACAGAATGGCGGAGACGGGAATATGAAACAGGAAAACCATCAGAGATAAAGAAAGCTAAAAACACGTTTTATTGCTATCGCATGCCTAGTGTGGCTTCTCTAACGATTAGCGCTATGGCAGGGACAAGGACAAGAACTCGGACTGGGTCGGAACCGTCCCGATATGCGAGGGCAGCTGCTATTGCCGAGGAACTGCACCATGAATGCACCGTTTTATTAGAACTTTATGTAAGTGCTTTATAGCCTACTTCTGAAGTGGATAATATTTGGATGGGCATTGTGCTACTCTGGCTAGGCCTATTACATGACTGCGGTGATTTGACAAAACATGTTATTTGCCTGAAGGCTACCTGTGTAAAATATATGACACATTTTCTGTTTATAAGAAAATTCGGATATTGGCAGTGTATTATTGGATTGTTGTGCATGTGGGGGGCGGGGTTGAGTGCGTTTTACTGGGTATTTGACCAGTTCTACACACACGCACGCATGCACGGACACATACATCGGTTTACATCATTGGTAATAATTATTCATTCTTGGCACTACGTTCCAAAAGTTTAGATTTTTATTTCAAACAATTAATGACGTTTAAATATTAATTAACAGCTGTATTTGAGGGAATTTGTATACGTATTTTGTTCACAATGTAGATATGACAATACTTCATAGTCTTGCAATTTCAGGTCCTGTTAAGTCATGTATGCGTAAGCCAGAACACCCTGAAACCTTATTTCACATGTGAGGTGGTATACTGAGAACCATTCTTTATCCACACGTTTCTCTTGCCGTCACTCTGGTCCATATCCATGCTAATCCGTGGCTCGTTATTCAACAATATTTCCAGAAAACTGCAGGCACTTTTAGGTAGCCTGCTGTATCCTGTCCATAAATGGGGAGGCACACTTCTGGTTTTCACCTTGTGATTGCTGAGCCCAGTAGTGTTTTTTATGTTCCAGACTTGTTATTTCTGTCTTGGCTTTTGGCTGTGTTTTGCATACATTTCTGTCTGATATTTCAGCCTTATAACGCTTCCTTGACATCTTTACAGACACAAATATCAGACTCCAAAGGCAAATGCAAAGCATAGAATCAAGATTAGACATTGAATGCTCACTGATCCGCACACATGATGTGAGGAAACACAAATGACTAACCAGAAACACTGGTTAAACAATCATTTTTGTCTCCTGTAATACGGAGATGTATACAATGTGTTGTCAATTGTAAATTGTGGAAATCTGATAATCTGTACATACACCTCCCTAAATGTGACCAACGATTTTAATATATTTCACTGATAGATGACAGGGAGTGACTATTTAAGAAGTTAGTGGATTGGCTACCTAACTCATGGCGGGGCTTTATACAGAACTGCATTTTATGATTTAGCACACACAAGCTTCACTTTAAATCTGACATCCCTAATTGATCTATACAAAACTGGACATTCTGTAAATGTTCAACCAATTATAATTCATACAAATAAATATAAAGTTAAGTTCTCTTGTTATCTGTAAATATGTCAGATACATTTAAAAACATCTGTAAGAATAGCATACAGAAAGTTTAAAAAGAAGAACTTAAGCCATTCATCATCAGAGAAAGTACTCAATGATGGTTTGTATCCAAAATACAAACTAACCAAATACTTACCGATTGCTCTAGTCACAAATGCAGATATTTTAGTTCTTAGTTCCCATTTTTTTTAAATATACACATTTTCTTAAAGTATCTTAGGCCTGGATTGTATAAACATGTTGTAAAATCATACTTCTGTAATTACATTTAAAAGTAATAGTAATAATAATATATTTTTACAGTGATTTTCTAGTACAATGACACAAAGTGCTTTACACACAATAAAAAATTACATTAAAATTATATATATGTATAACATATAACATAATTATCATCTAAACAAAATAAAGGAAGTAAAAATAATAAACAAAGTATCAAATATTAATGAAAGCCAAATTATAAAAATGAGTTTTTAGGTAAGATTTGAAAGATTGCTCTGATGTAGCATCTCTGACATTTTGGTAGGCTGTTCCAGAGTCTTGGGGCCTGTATAGCAAAGGCCCAGTTCCCTTTAGTTATCAGTCTAGACTTCGGGACATCCAGAAGCCCTTTCTCTGCTGATCTGAGAGGCCTAACAGTGAAGTATGGGTGTATGAGTATGTCATTTATGTAATCAAGTGCCAGACCATGTCGTGCCTTAAAAGTGATAAGTAGAGTTTAAAAATCTACTCTGAAATTCCCCGGTAACCAATGGAGTAAACTTGGAGTTTACCTAGTGACTTACCTAGTGACTTATAGTTGAGGTATGTACACGAAGTACTACAGTAGTCTAGGCAAGGTCAATTTAAAGCAAGTACAATTTTCTCAAGTGTTCTCAATAGATAAAACCGATCTTATTGAATCAGTGCTTGTAAAAGCATGATATATGCAATTATAAAGCATTTCTAATCAATGTTGCAGTGTTACTATATTGAATTGTTTAAAGTCTAAAAAAATACAATTAGTCAATTTATTTTTGTTGAGGTATTTAATTTTAGGTATTTAGATTAGTAGCTGAGAATTTACCATGCAAGCTCATGTGGAAGGTAGGAGTGTTTATCCGGCGCCACGGTCCATATTAGGACACTCTTTTTCTCTATAAATTACTTAATGTAAATTATTGGATTGTGAAGGATCTTGGTTGACTTGGCGTCCTCTCACATAGCTAGTTAGATCCAGCTCCTTCTCAGTTACACATCCACCTTCAAAGATTTAGCTCTTTAGTGAGTTTGCTAGGAGGAAGGGAGCAGTTAGGAATTAAACCTTTATCTATTTTCCAACAATAAGACAATGAGAGGATTTCAGTAAGCTGGCCCAGGGGCCTCAGTTGGAATATTTTGCACTGGGTGAACAGTTATACTATTAGTTTTGGAACTTAGCTGCCCTCAGATGTGAGCTGGCCAACCAGTAAATGCGGCCGGGAAGCTTAGTGGCTAAAACATCTGACCAGTGACCAAAATGTTGCTAGATCAAATCTCTCAACCGACAAAGAAAACAGTCTGGCCTTTTGTTACTGAGCAGGACAGTTCACTACAATTGCTCTCAAGTCTTTGCTGAAAACACTGATTTTTTCTTTGTCATACTTACCAGATTAATAGAGATAAAAAAACTCCATGACTTTCAGACTGTCTGAAAGTCTACAACCCCGACTTACTGCCACATCACATACAACTTTGCAGCAACTTTATGATAACAAATCCACATTTTGCTGCTGTGGACAGAATAATCCATTGTGAGATATGTCATTTGTTGTTCATGCGATACACGTTTGGATCGACTGGCCACGCCTCGATCTTTACCGGGAGCTCTGCCAGGAAATGAGGCGTACATGCAGACTGGCCTGCAATATTGTACAATCTTGTGTGCTACCAACCTGTGTGCAAAAACACAATATTTCTGAAACTGCTCACATAAACACAAAAAAGCCTATAAACCACACCCGAGATATCAGCCAAAACAACACCTTTTACAGGGCATATTGTCAGTGCCATTTCTCTCTTTTAATGTATTTATCTGTAGCATAAACCAAAGTAATTCCCATTCACGACACCTGAAACAGAATTGATATCCTTGTGATGTACTAGACATTGCTCCGCTCAGGGAGTTTTTCTTCTACAGGTGAGTATAACGGTGTGATGTACAGTGATGTACAGTAAGTGTTCTTCAAATGACTCACATTGTCTCTAATACAAGTTAGTAGGACTGCCTTTGTCCTTAATAAATGCAATCAAGTACTTCTTATAGCCAATGCCTTCATGTACCTCTGTGTTGGAAGCTTGGCCCATTCTTATTGTGGAAATTGCTCCATACATTTTAAGTTCTTCTGAGTTCTTCTGAAAAGCTGTTTACAGATTTTCAGGCATTCATTGGGATTTTATTTCTGGACATATTTTAGCCAGTTCAGAAGAGTCTAGGATTTTGTGCTTAACCATTAAGTGGGTCTAGAGTCATTGTCCTGCTGGAAGAATCAGGGACTTTGATGGAGACCCAGCTTTCAGGCTCTGGGCTCTGCATTTTTAAACTGCAATTCAAAGAAATACAAATCTGTATACCAACATTTTTTTATTTAAACTGTTTTCTATAAGAAAAGTGCATTATTTAATAAAGGTCAAGGATTCCAATATTTTTGACCACGACTATAGAAAGTGCTGTTGCCCTCACACTGAGGCAGGGAGGTATAGACACAGAGCCATTTTCAAAATTCCCCTTTAATTAGAGAATTTCTCAAGAAGTGTTGACTTAAGGCTGGTTTACAAAGCTGGTTAATACTTCAACTGTCACTGGTTGAACAACATGTCATTTATATTCCAGTGGAATGTCGGCTGACTGCGGCTACAGAGAAATGAGAAACCTTCACTTTGACCCTGTTGCTGCTTCCGTTGTCATGGTTACCCGAATGAGACAGCACCTTGGATGGTGAAATCTGCATCCAGACATAAAGAAAAGCAAGACAAAGCCATTTTGAATATCTTTACCTTAGAAAGATACAGTTTTCTTATGTAGTTTTAATGGAACTTAATAGTCCATTGATGACATTGCTCTCGCTGTGACTCCCAGTAACCTTCAAGGTGTCTTTGCAGTTCAAGATCAAGTTCAAGTAGTTTATTTATCAAATACACCAAACAGCTATAATATACATATACATAACAATGTAAACTTGCAGCATTTTTTAAAAGTAGGATGGGGAATGTGAACAAAAGAAAAATAGAAGTATTGCATATTATAGGTACAATATCAGTGTAATATGCTAATGAATAGTACATACAAAAAGAATAATATACATTGAATGTAAATGGAAAGACAACAGAGAATTTGGAATGTTCATGCGATCAGTATGATCATAGATCAGTGTCGTCATTTATAGAGAAATACTTTTCAATTGTAATTGGTTGCAACACAGTTTGACAAAAAGAAAAATCCACCCTGGAGTAACAGATTGAACAGCGCAAATAGATATAAATGTTGTAGAACGTTCTCCTGTTGCTGTTTTTGTAACATTTCTTTTGTCAAGAAAGACTGGGGCATCAAAAACCTGACTATTGAAATAAACCTGTTTAAGTAAAAAAATATATAATTTTATGGACAACATTACTTTTCAAGAGTGGATTACTTTTGATTTAAGCCGGGCATACCTCCCTCACCATCTTCATCATGTCATGTTACTGGCCATAGTCTGGCTCAACCCTGGCCAACCTAATTTCTTCACCACAAAGCTTTTGAAGCTCCACCCCAATGTAAAAGTTATAACGTGAGGTTTCTGCTGACACGTGGTTTATGTGTTACTCGTCGATTGTGCAAATGACTCAAGATTTTCCAATCATTTTTCAAAACCTTTTCTATCAACGAGCAACTTTTCTTTCACATAGTCATTACTCATAATGATGGCTTGGAACAGACCATGACAACATTTGTGGTCTCTGGTTGGTCTTTCCGTCGACTTTCCCGGTAAATGTCCCTATGATTCATTCCACAATAAAGAGTGCCGTTTGTGTCCCTTTCATGTTAAATTCGCGCCAATATTTCATTTTGAAAGCAATTTTTCATTTCAACTGGAGTGACCTATAATAGAGCCCACTTTGTGATTTCCATACATTTGCATATACCCTATGTCAATACTGTACCATTTGTAGGATGATTTCAACCCACTTATTCATAAATATTACCAGGATTGACCATCGACGTAATGCTCCAGTCATTTTGTTGCTTAGACAAATGTCCTTTCTGGAGTTTAGACTCACTGATACGTTTGCTCATTTACATCACATTTTAAGATGAATACTGTTACGTGAGCCAAACTCTCACTTTTAATATGTTAAAACCATCCTTCTGTTTACTTCCTTTTTAATGAAACTCACAACAGCATATCATAAAATCCTAGTGTTAAAGCAGGGAGGCCCTAAACATTTCTTTGACTTGATCCCAGTGAGAGAATGCTAAAAGAAGTCAACCATATTACCTGGGAATGTTTGAACAATAACATTATCTATCTGGTGAGAGTTTGAGTAAATGTCAACTCCTTTTTGCTTACAAAGAGCACGCTGAAATGAAATGCAGTGCCCATAAAATGTATTATGACAGTAAAGCATTTTATCTTTCTCTGTATGCCAGAATATGAGATCTAAATCAAATTATTACTATACACCAAAAATCCTGAGACGTAATAATATAAAGTTCAACTAAAGCCCTTCTGTTTAGTTTTTGTTCAGGTATCCTTTCCATGTTTGTATTGGGAAACACAGACATCTACAGAACCTCTTGGATATAATCTAAAGTGTGGTGAGCATTTGTCAGCCATCGCGCAAGCCTTTTGCTGAGCTAACCAGGACATTCCTTCTTTTAATTATGTTCCAAACCATGTTTCAGGCAGGTCTGTTTTAGAAATGTCTGTATATTTTCAGATAAACATCATTGCAGACCTGTTACATCCCTTCCTGACAATGGTATTCCCTGATGGCTGTAGCCTCTTTCAGCAGGATAATGCGCTCTGCCACACTGTACACATTGTTCAGGAATGGTTTGAGGATCATGGCGAAGAGTTCAAGGTGTTGCCCTGGGCTCCTAATTCCTCAGATCTTAATCCGACTGAGGGATGTTCTGGACCAACAAGTCCGATCCACAGCGGCTCCACCTCGCAACTTCCAGGACTTGAAGGACCTGCTGCTAACGTCTTGGTGCCAGATACCACAGCACACATCCAAGGGTCTGGTTGAGTCCAGAACTTAGCGGGTTGGTGCTGTTTTTGGGTGCACGTGGATATTGGGAAGGTGGTCATAATGTTCTGGCTCATCAGTGCATACTGAAACCATATTTATTGTTTGAGTTGAAATTGAACATTTTGCTGAATAGAGCCTAAAGTCCCAATATTTATGGAGGGCACCGGATATATAACTTTCCTTGACCATTGCTCTTGTATTATTAGGGCTGATTGATGTTCCATAATAATCTGACCACACAGAATCATTTACACTGTGGTCAGAATGTTAGCACCTTGGTGTAGTGTTGTGACTGGGGGATGGGTACCCAATGAACTTGCAGCTTTAACTGGTGGATTTTACTGAATAACTTAAATACTTAATAACATCCTTAATAGCTCTCTCTCACACGGAGACAGACACCACACGCTCTTGTGATGTCACACGTCCGGACAGTTTACTTCCTTGGACTGGTTCTAGTAGTTGAGCCAGCAACCAGTCTCACCCCCAAACCTCACTGTAACTGTGGAGTCAGGGTGGATGTTGTCCCAACTGAAATAGAGTTGAAACCAATTTAGCAATTTTCGCTTTTCAGTGCAAACAACAAATTAATTACTTCACAGTGTTTTAGTTTGGCTCTTTTGTGTTTGACATGCAGATTTCAATGCCCAGTCCAATCAAAATGTGAATTCCCTGTTTTGTTATCGATATTTTGACATTATGATGTAATGCATGTCATCGCCTATTTTGTGCTGTTTTATACAGATGCCTTGAATGCCAGCCTGTGACTGTTCTGGGTCTGGGCGTGTTTCTGAAGAAGTTAATCATCACATTTGTGGTGGTATTACAAAGAAAGTACTATCACATTTTCTCTTTCACTCTTTCCTTTTTCTCTTTCTTTCCACCCACACTCCGACTCACTTCCCTCTTCAGAGGAAAAAGGAGGAGTTTTCCGAGGAGCTCACCTTCAGCGAGGAGCACTTGGTGACCGTGCCTCCTTCCTCTTCCCAGCTCTCGGGTTACGACAGGGTGTGGCGCCTCTACTCCGCCCTGCAACAGTGTAGGAGCCTCCTGGAGGGCGTCATCCGCCGGGAAGAAGTGCTAGGAGACGACGAGGTGGAGGCACAGTATGAGGGTCTAAAGAAAACTGTGGGGGACCGGCTGGGCTACCTGCTAGACAGCATACGCCTCCTCCTGGTGGATGGAGATGGGAATGCAGCCTTAACTCCAGATCCGGAGAATTTTGAGGTACATGATTGCTGGTGTGTGTGGCTACATTGATATGGTGTGTGTGGCTACGTTGGGGTCGGTATGGACATTTCGGGAAATTTGAAGCAGATCCTGGATCTCTATCTCAGGGAAAGCACTAAAATGGTTGATTACGTCTCTTAATGTTTTGTTTACTCTGGACCCAGAATGAGTAGCTACTGGTTCGGCAGGAGCTAATGGGTGTCCAAGTATAAAATAATTTGCTTCTTTAGATTTCTTTCTCTGAGTACATGCAATTTTCTAATTTCAATAGCGGTTTCTAATACGAAACCTACTTTTTTCCCCATTCTTTTTGTAAGTGGTCCCTAGCCTAACGTGGCTGGCTTACTGAATATAATGTTGTGTAAATCTAAAGGAATTACTTTTTTTAAATAAATGTTTGACACCCCACCCCAATGCCCTCACATTCAACTGTACCTACGACCTCGCCCTGGCTGCAGTACCTCCAAGCTCTCAACTCCCAACAAGCTTGTGAACGTCGAAGATTATGGCAGGTCTTCCTTCTAGAGTCTTCTCATTGCGCGTCCAAACAGGAAGTCAGTCAGATGAACTGTGTGAGGACTCGCCCAAGGAAATTGCTAGAACGTAATAACGATGCCACCCCCACCCCCTGGGGGATGTTTGCACAACACACATCACCCCATAGATCTCTCAGCCACACATTGGCCAGCGATGCTGTCGAGGCGCAAACCTAGACTGTGGTGGACAGCTTGGCACTACGAACTGGTTGGCTTCCGCAGTAAAAAAGCCTTTTATCAACTGCTACTGTCTTCAACATCAGACGAATAAGAATTTCATCTTTTGTCGATTTTCTGCTCAATTTAAGCATCTTGGTTTGAGATCAAGGTAGCAGCATTCCTTTTCTGTAGATTAAAGATGCTTATTGACTTTTTTAAATGTTTTGTTTCCATCTGTCCCTAATGTCAGATCAGTGATGACTTCAAGGAGGAGGAAGAGGCTGCTTATTATCTGTTTATGTAAAGGCTATAATTTTTAAGGTTAAACAAACTGATTTAATATCGTAGGAAACAATCAGATTGAATGCATGCATGGTCTTTATATGCAATTAGGTAGTCAGATGTTTATATACGGTAAATGAATGTCCCCGCGTCATATTTACAAATCTATTTCTGGGGCACATCTGGTTGGACCAGGGGGTTGATCAGTTCAGTCAGTGCTGGAGCAAAAATATACAACCCTGGGGATCTCTGGAAAAGAACTGTGAGACAGTCTTCTAAAAACTCTCCCTGTCTCTCTCTTCTCTGTCTCTCACGCTCTACCATTCCCTTTCTGTTTCTCGCCCTCTCTCCTCCCTCTTCTCCCCTCCTGCCTTCTGTTCCCCGTGCTGTGAGCAGGCGAGCGCTCCGAAGAATAGCGGCCCGTTTGTCCTGAAGCGCTGGATCTTCCGCGTCTACCTTGAGCTGGAGCGCTGGACCCTCACCGCCTCCAAAAGCTTCCAGGCCCCTGACTTCGGCGCGGCTGCCTCCAAAGAGAGAGGGAAGCGGGGGAGGAATCGTGGGAAGAGGGCCCGGAGATGAGACGGTGGAGATGGGGAGAATTAGTGTCTGAGTGAGGAAGGTTGTGAAAAGCAGGGTGTTCAGTGGAAAAATTTAGAGAGTGATGTAAAAAGTTACAGTGATGTAAAAAGTTTGAGAGGACGTGGAAGAAGGAAGTCAGGGAGGGATGAACAGAAGAGGAAAAGACAAAGCAAGTTGAACAATCCTGTAAAGAGATGATTTGGGATGGATAACAAAGGTAAAGAAATATGTACTTAAATGTGGTGACCTCAACGCAAGAGAACGCATGAGAAAGTACAGTAAAGCTCTGGAAAAAACGAAGAGACCACTGCACCTTTTTCTTTCCTTTCCAAAAACGTCGGAATGGAAGGTTTTGAGTGAGCAACAGAAGGGTTAATATTAAGAGACCACTGCAAATTGAACACTTTTGTTTCTCACTCCAAGCTTTCCTGTGACAACTTTTTTCGAAAGGAAAGATAAAGATGCAGTGGTCTCTGAATTTTCTCCAGAGCTGCATACTCCCACAGGGATGTGTGACTACAACAGTGTTGGTTTTAAAAAAGATATATATAATTCAAGAAACATTTTCTAACATATTCTCTGCTGTAGTCCCACTTGCTGCTAACATAGAGAATGACAATAATGTACTTCAGATTCATAATGAGATACTGTATACTGTTCATCACTTTAGCCCATTGGTGAGTCAATTCAGGAGGTTTAAAATATCGATCCCAGAAACTCTTTGAAGAGTAAATGGAGTTTCAACTGACGAGACGGAAAAGGCTTTGCAATTCAATATGGTTTTGATGATGCAAAAAGCTAGTTAAGGACAAAAGGATTTTTAAAGACAGGATTTTAAGAGGTATTGAGTCAAGTTCAGATTTGTTCAGACTTGAAGCATTCTTCCATGAACGTCCATTGGCCTACTCCAAACGTACTAGAGACTCAAGGGCCAATCTTTCAGAACATTCAGAATGCGATATAGTATTTCCTTAACGTAGCGACTCTCAAATATGGGGTTGTGACATTTGGAAATGTTCATTTATTTTATTGCTCTTGGTAGATAGAGTAGAACCAGGGTTCTACTTGTGTCCTTCAGTAGCCATTAAATGTAGTTCTATTTATAAGACTTCTGTTTACCTCAGAACCTCATAGAACTGAGTGGACAGGACATGGCAGTAAATCAGACGGTGAGAGAAAGAACATCAATAATAATGTTATTTTCTAAAGAGATTATCACACGCAGTTATTGCCGGGTCTTCCTTTTAGCTTTCCTTCTTCAGAATGAAATATTATTACCTTTCAGTCCAAATTGTATTTATTCTATTGTATGGAATATCAGAGTTTCGTAGAAAGGAAATATGTATTTTTGATGAAAAAGGTAATATGATAGAATTGCCTAAACACATTTTTGGCAATTTCACTTGGTTTTGATAGTTATTTCAGTGCATGAGCAAGCACATGCTTTCTCATTTGCTGTGTCTCTACAATGGGAACAGGAAATCATATGCAAGGTTGTACACAGAAAAGTATCTCTCAAGGCCAACAAAACTGAATATTAAAAAATATACACATACTCGACATGTTATTTCCCTTTTTCACCCAAATAATAAAAAAAGGAAACAGAAGAGAACGGAACAAACATTCAAGGCCAAAACAGAAACGATGATGAGGTTATTGTGTGCTCTGTGTAAATTTTGAATTGCATGAAACAGTGAGTTGGTATGAGTTTAATCCCAGCTACTCTACCACACTGCTCTGGAAAAGTTATATCTCCCATTTTGCCTTGAAGGCATCTACTGAGGATGGACTGACAGATTTAAATGTCATATAGACAAGAACTATGTTTCCTGGTGTGTTTCTTGTAGGCATCTCAAAAAGTATTTTTTAGAAGGCCAAATGTTTTTCTCAGCTATTGAAACAAAATAATGATTATGTTGATACCCTACAGTATGAATTCCCAAGCATCTCCATTGTCCAAAGGCGTAATAAAGGCTTGAGAGGCAAATACGTTTTTATTTTGCAATTTGAAGCAGGGTGTAGATTAGAGATTGGTCTACGGTCTAGATGTTCCTCAAGATAAGGTCTGTGCTATGGTATGTATAATGGAATTATGATTTTACTGATTTCTCCACATTTTTCCATTCTAAGACAGCTGTAGCATCAACGAGACAACACAGGGCAGATGTTAGTCACCCAGTATTAAGATTTAAAAATTGTCAGCGCATGTCCTGCCTTCACCTTTGATTTACAGAGATGAAATGACCTATCTTGTAATTTTTATAATCCCAGGTGAATTTGTTGATGAGTAAATCCAACTTCTTATAAGGACATGTGTAAGTATGGGAATATTCTGGAAAAAGTGCAAATACACATTTCGCAATTACACGATTTAATGTGGTCAACATTTGAAGACCTATAGAAATCCTCATTTGTTTAAGGGACTTGGGTGGTTTTGGAGCCTTTTTTCATGTTCAGTACATGGACCCCAAAACCTGCACAACAATGAGGAATATCTGTTGCTTGTTACTCAAAACCATATGAAACCACAAATGAAAATATGCAATTTTCTTAAACAATTTAGATTTAAGCTACCACCACATTTAAGATGCATCATCCATTTCAATTTAGACTAGACCTATGCAAATTCAGCATTTCCCCCCCATCTAATGGTTATCTTTATTATTAAGGTAGGGAAAGGTGATCCTACATTCATACCTAGTCGAATCTTCATTCCAGATAATTCTACAGGTATCCCAAATCCCAAATTTTTCTGGGAGATGAGCTGTCCTCTATAGGCTGAGCCCTGCCCTCTAGTGGTGATTAAGGGTATCACAACAAATCATTACAACACTGGAGCAACTGGGAATGGAGGTTAATGCACCAGCCCTGCTCTTACGCTTCGGATTCATTTAATCCGGTGCGGAACCTGTTTCAGACAGTAAGAAAAACTTTACTGAAACTTTATATTCTGAAATTATATTGTGTACAACTTGTGTTTTCATCTGTGCCCATATTCTGTCAATTATTCAAATACATTTGAAAATGGACAAAATGTACATTATTTGGCCATTTTGTTCCTTTTTACATGCACCATAAAATACATCATAAATACTATATTTTAAACAGATTGTTTTCAGTAATTATAGGACCTCTCTGTAAAGACATAGGATGATCCATGACCAACAGCACAAAGAAGTGAACATATTTTCAGATTGTATTGGTTAATATTGCTACATTTATTTATTTATTTATGACATAGAGATTTTTCTGTATTTTACAGCATCAATTAGAAGGATTCTCCCTTACACATTCATTATT
Organism: Esox niger; assembly: GCA_016801105.1. NCBI lineage: Eukaryota > Metazoa > Chordata > Actinopteri > Esociformes > Esocidae > Esox > Esox niger. Next base: position 72,474 of record JACXGJ010001744.1, read on the forward strand.
ATTATTGCTGGAATATGATCAGTTTTTTAAGGGTGCTGTCAATTGGGGAGATACTTAAGCTTCTTGCCCGCGGCGACTGAGTACCTGGGAGAACACACTGCCTATGTAGGCCACCTGTCCTTTTATAATTACATTTAATTGATTGATCTTTGTCAATTAATTTATTATAGACGATTTACTGCGGTGTTATCGCTAATATTTTAAAAATGAACGATGGGAAGCAAATAATTTAGAACTTGCATATACCTCTATCTTGCTTTACAGTTGTATTTGCATAGTTATGTACAGTACATGGTCTCTCGGTTTCCTTGGCTAGCCTTTTTTCAAAAATAGGTCTATACCGGCAGGAACAGACCCATATTGTTGAAAATAGCAATGCTACTGGCCTAGGAACATCTCTTAGCCGTGGTATATTGGTGATTGACCACACCCTCGTGTGTTTTGTTTACTTATAGAGCATTTAAACCAGGATGGTTGTACGTTGATTGAAACCAGCCTACATGATGGCAATTTATGCCCCTAAAGAAATTTGGCACAAATTAGATTTGAAATAGAAATTAATAATTTTACTGCATGGTTGCAGCCTTGGTACAGTGTTATTGTAGCTCTAAATACAGTCAAGTCAGTCGGCTGTTGGAGACATGCGAGACGAGTTACTGCAGAGCGCAGCATGGAGGATCCAATCTACTATTTCATAATTGATTAACCATGTTTCTAGCACTTTGACGGGTTGTAAAAAAAACATGTACAACTCAAATTGTTTGCTTATGAAAAGAGTATTATCAAGCCAACCTAAGCCTATGTGTGCAGGTAGACACAGGCCCCTTTGCTATTCCCCTTCATGTTGAATCCCTGCAAATCTGTAAGCTGCAAGGCTATAGGAAAAACATTTGAAAGCTTGTTCTTGCTCATTGCTGTAGGTAAAAGAGACCTGCATGTAGACACATTTTAAGTCAAATGATCGGTTGCCTCAAGTGGAGAGAGTGGGTTGGTGTGATCACTTTAACCAGTAATGGTTACATAGGGCAGACAGAAAGACTGCAATAAAAAAGTAGCCAGGAATGCCGCTACTACAACAATGGAAATCACTTACTAAGAAATTGAGCAAAGAGACGAGCAACGACATGACGTTAACGATGTGCAGGCCCTTGTGTCTGAATTTAGGCTGAGGCAGAGTTCGGAAATATACGAAAAACCGCCGAGCTGTGGTAGGACAGCATGGAGCTAACCTCACAGCCAGCGGATGTGGAAGGGCTCTCGGTCCCCTGGTATGTCCCGTGTACGGATCACGACGTCGTCCTTAACTGGGTCAGGGGTTTTCAGCGCGCTAAAGGAGAGGGAATCTAAAGGGAAACCATAGAACCCCGCTGTGGAGTTGGTAGGCAAATTACCCACTGATAATGCTCCACTCATCAACACGTGTCTCAGCGTGGCCAAGCACTTCAGCGCGGAGTGGCCGTCCCTCGCCCCCACAACGCCGAGTCCACGTTCAGTATTAGTTTACTATCATCCTGTGCCACAGTGGCATGTCTGCTTCTGTTCCCCCATTTTGGTTGACGGGCTGCAGTCAACATGGCCCGTCACAGTTTGGGTTTCAGGGATCCCACCCGATCGGGGTGGAGGAGAACGCTCAGGCTGTTTCGCTGAAGACCAATGAACAGGAACCGCCAGCGCTGGCGCAGCTTTGGCACTCACTGCTGGATAGTTGGAACACCGGCTTCGCTCCTGGCAGGTCCAAACTGATGTCAAGGGAATTAGCCATGAACTAGCATCACTACTATCTCACCAGCTGAGGCGCCTTCTAGAGCGTTTGAGACATGCAACCAATACAGGACAATTATCCTGTACCAGGGCTCGCCGAAGACATGCTTTTGTTCCCTTAGGCGCTTTATTTCTAAGCAGGCTTGTCATGACGGGTGTATGAGATTTTTCTAGACTCAAAGATCTCATGCCTTGACCATACGGGTCCTTCCAGCGATCTGGTTTCAGCTTATGGGACTTGGTCTCTGTTCTGCACACTCTGCCTGTACCTCCGTTCAGGCCTTTAGAACCGGTGGGGGTCTTGAAGGGTCAATAACGCCAAATTAGGCTTGGTTGAGCAGTTTTGTTAAGTTGGGTTTTTTTGCTCCTTGTTTATTTTTTTTTTGCTCTCTTAGTATGTGCCTAGTTTTAAACAGCAGGTTTAGTGATAGGGTTAAATGATACTTGATATGTGGTTAGGCTGAAATGGAACTGTCCAAAATGTATTTGGTTTTAGATAAATGTGCCAGTGATCTCTTTTACAGACACTGTAGCAAAGTTATGTCAATTTTCACGTGAACTTTTATGTGCATTGTGAGTTGGTGCAGTTCTTTTTAGCCTAACCACATATCGAGTATCATTTGACCCCACCACCAATCCTGCTGTTAAATAATAGGTACATGCTAAGAGCAGTGTATAAAATAAAACACCATTTAAATTGCTCAATCGGCATTATTCTGTGAGCTGGGGGGACTTAAGAATGACCAGAAAAGTAACTGATGTTACTTCAACTAACAGACTACTCAAATTGCGCTCAAATTGTATATTGGGTTAGATGCATGCCTAAAGCTTGAGCCAATTCACAATCCATATGCTGTGGGAGGCCTTTCAATTGCACGTTGAATCAACAAACACTGCTCCCAAGTGAGCTGATTTCGAAAAATCATCAAAATCAACCAACTTCAAAAGAACTTTCAACTTTCAAAAGTACTTTATGGATGTATGTTGGGACCAGAGCAAGTTTATCATTCTCATATATCTCATCACACTCTATTGATTTTTTTTTTGTATTGAACTGTTTGTTTCAATGATGTTGGCATGAATAAAAAGGGACACGGGTAAGCTCATCTGTGTTTAGGAACAATGGATGACAACATCAGAGACGAAGGAAGACTGAGAGAAGGTAAATGAGGGAGAGAAAAAGAAAAACAACAACGATCCCTGAGATTTGTGACTCTGTACCTGGCAATGTTCTTGTACATGGTATGCTAATAAGGGAAACCAGGCTAAGAGTACAGCCAAACCTGAGCAATTTCAAGGTTGCAACAATTGTCTGGAATTTCATTAATTAAAATAGGTTTCTTACTTCTATCCTTGTGTAATTGTATTCATATAAACATATTTTCATAATTTTTTGAATCGTGAGATGCCCATTGATGGTAGTAGACCATACTTGATTTCTAAGGCCCAAGAACTAGCCATGGTGAATATGGTTGTCGAAAACAACCTTCTACATTTAGATAAATTCCGTCAAGAGGAATTTTCAAGAAAATTTGATTTTTCAAATTATGGAAATCTCTGGCCTAGGTCAGATACAGGTTACTGATGCATAATAAACATTTAAATGCATGATCATAACTCTATACCTGTATAAAAACTCTTAATTTTCCCATCTTGTCTTTTTGGGATTAATTTCAAGTGTTGGTGAATAAAAGTGCAAAAACATCCACATTCTTTCTTAACATAATTAAGAGTCTATAATACTTAGACGCATAATGGTTATTCAACCATTAATAACTTTTTATAATAACGTTTTTAATTCCTCTCACCAGTGTGCAATTTGTATTAAATAGTGTCAATGTGTTTTGAGGTGTTCATGTAACTTTTTAAGGCAACGTTCAATTGACATGCTTTGTTGTCTGAGTTTGGAGTCTGGGGTTTTGTCAGTTTGGTGTGAGTTTGGAGGATGGTGTTTAGAGTTTTGGGAAAATGTAGTACACATTCCGGAAACGTATGTTAACAGTTGTGAAAAACTGTGAAACACTTGTTATGGATAATAAAATAACATAATAACATATCGCACTGCTGATTTAGTTGTGTTGTGTCTCACAGAGACTCAAGGAGTGTGTGAAAAGATGGTATTAGGCATATTTATTATTAATTCAAGTGATGGAAGGATTTAAAAAACATATTTAGGTTCTATTTTCAATTGTCTCTTGGATCTGTTTGGCTTATGGACTCAGTGGGTTTCGAATTGTCTGGATGCACGTGATGAGTAGAGTGTTTGGGTGTATGTGTACGTAGTGTCAGTGTGTTTGCGCATGTGTTTGTGGGGGTAGATTTGTGTGTGCGTACGTGAGTGTGTGTATGCGCATGTGTGTCTGTGCATTAAAGATTTTGAAGCAGGAGGAGAGGTCCATGTGAGGAAAAAAATACTGGGTTACATTTGGGATAGTGTATGTATGTGCGTGTGTGTGTGTGTCTCTGTGCGTGTGTGTGTGTTGATGTTTAACTGTAAAGGAAAGACAGGATGTGTGTTTGGGTAAAATAGGTGGGGTGTGTGTTTTAGGGGTGTGTGTGTGTGTGTGTGTGTGTGTGTGTGTGTGTGTGTGAATGTTTGTGTGCGCAGACAGCAGGGAGAATGTGTGTGTGTGTGTGTGTGTGTTTGTGTGTGTGTGGTTGTTAGAGAAGGAGTGGCAGCCAGGATGCCTGTGGAAGAGGGGGAGGGTGTGTGTGTGCGTGTGTATGTGTGTGTGTGTGTGTTTATGTGTGTGAGAGGCAGAGGGAAAGAGAGAGGAGGAGAGAGAGAGTGCATACGAGCAAGAGAGAAAATTGTGTGTGTGAGTGAGAAACAGACAGAGAGAGAGAGAGAGAGCAGAAGAGAATGTGTGTGTGTGTGTGTGGTGTGTTTGTGTGTGTGTGGTGTGTGTGTGTGTGTGTGTGTGTGAAGGAGAGAGAATGGGGGGACAAAGTGAGGTAGGGAGGGTGGGAGGGAGGGAGGAGGGATGGAGGGAGACCAAGTAGGAGAGAGAATGTGTGTACGTGT
>JACXGJ010001745.1:0-77002 GCA_016801105.1 Esox niger
GTGTGTGTGTGTGTGTGTGTGTGTGTGTGTGTGTGTGTGTGTGTGTGTGTGTGTGTGTGTGTGTGTGTGTACCAGTGACAATGACCAGAGCTCCAACGGGAACCAGAACAACTCCTACAGCCAATCGTAGGATATGGGATGGCATCCATAGAGGTGTTTGGGGAGGGGACACTTAATGTTGCACAATTCCAGTCTGTGACAAAAGAGACGAACCACATGCATTTCAACTGACCGAAGAGCAGCAGAAACAGGGGGCACCCCACAAAGCCCAAAACCCCCATGTCCCATAGGGAGGTTCATCCCAACCAGAAGACCCCGTCTGCCTCTGCCCTGGTCTACTCATCAGGAAGATGGCCAAAGGAGTGCTGGAGTCAGCCAATTGTTGATGGCAGCCGTGCGTTTCCGAGATGCTCCATTTGTTAACCGTTAAACCAAACTGAGATATAAGGATGACGGATGTGGGGTTGGGGCTGCTATAAGATGTGATGATCCTGACTTCCTTGAACACTCAGGGAGCAGTCATGTAATGTGGAGCTCCTTGGGACCAGAGAACTTGATTGTGTGTGTGCGGGTGCGCGTGCGTGTGTGCAGGTGTGAGTGGTCCAATTGCCAGTGTCTTCATTCCTCAGGGAGATGAGTAGTCTTTTCTACTGTTATCTGTAAGATGATTGGACCCTGTACTATTTGATTGTGACCCGATTGGATGTCCTGCTGTTTAAGGTGTACATTGATCGGTTGCATAGATTAGCGGGTGTTGTTGTGGTGGAGAATGTAATTCAGATGTTTACTGTTATCTCCTGCCCATCTCCAGCCTTTGTAAATAGCCTTACTCTGACTTTGTCTTTGGTGTTGTGCTTAGTTCATCTTGGATAGAAATATTTTTTTCTTTTTTAGCGGTCTGCATAAAGTAAAATGTCTTTACTATCATTATAGATTTTTTTCCCCTTATTCTGCTTTTTTTATTTGAGAATATTGTTTAAGGACCACATTTGTAATGGAGAACATGGTTGTATTTTACCTGTGTTTTTTTTTATTGCATATTGAATCACTCCAACACAATAGTCACATTTTTGTTCTGCCCGCATCTGCAATGAGTTTCATTAGCTTTCAAGTGTCACAATACACTATACCTGCATTTATAGTTGTAGACCGTTTGTTTTCTGTGCTGTATTTCAGTGGGTGTGATTTGTAGGTTTTACTTTTTCTTGGCTTCTGTGACATTGGTCCAGATCCTGGTGCTTTGAATGCCTTATAAAATAAAGCTGCTTGTCATAGGGAATTAAACTATAGTGAGCACTGTGCCCAATTGCAGGCAAGTATATTGGTTTGGGGATGTTACTTACCCCTCTCTTTGGGTGCATTCCAAAAGTCTGAAGTGACATCCTCTCTTTGTATAGTGTGCTTCATATACACCAATGTGAAAAAGTCAAGATTAAATCAGACTTGATCATCATCTATTGTGGTTGGAACTCTACAGACTGTTAGCAGGTCTTAAAAGTGAACCCTTACGGAGAGTACAAGTGTTGCCGGGACGATGGTTCCTTTTCCCTGTGTCAGTTGCCTTCCCATCTACAGGCTTCATCGTGACGGACCCTGGTTAGCCTACTATGGTCTGACCCAATCAATAATTAAAAGCAACATGAGATGTATGGATTATCAAATATATAGGCTATTACTTGAACTGTATTTCTTTTGGAAATTCTTTTGTGGTAATAAAATTAATATTGTGGTAACCAAATAACTTGATGAATATTTTGTGCCAACTATTTCGCACTTGTGTCTTGTAGGTGTTTCAGGGGAGTTAAACTGCTGCCTGATCCAAGAATGTTCCGACCAGGGTGCTCTGCTTTCACTTTCCTTTACTTAAAAGTAATGTTTGTCATACTTGTTGCAGCCTCTTTCATAAGCTCCTTTTCAAAACCCATTGGCTTTTGAGAAGTTGAGCGGATGCGAGTAAGCTAGTGATGACTTCCAGATGAGAAGGCTATAATCAGTTTATCTATACCTTAGGTTAAAGCATAACCGGAATCTTCTGTGCTATTGGGGCATCTGTGAATTATTGAAAAACCCCTTTGTGAGTATTTTTTTTACAGATTTTAAAATTGTGTGTGCTGATAAGTGGGAGATGCTAGAAAGTCTTTCCAGGCAGAAAGAAGCCTGGGGCTAGGGGAAAGAGAGACCGCAATAAATCTCTTTTTTCTCTAATGAGCGTCAGGAATCTTAGCCTGCCGATGGATACTCACAATATTACAAATTTGTATTCACAAGCAACCAGATACAGAATATTCCATCAGAATTTTCTCTGGATTTAAAGTTAAAAATGACATTTGTGTTAATCCAAAACATTATAGCATACAGTGCTTTCAGGAGGTATTGCTTTTTCCACACTTGGTTACATTGCAGCGTAATTCTAAAAATGATAAAATATAGTTGTTCCTCATCAATTCAACATCAATCAATTTTATATAGCTTAATTATTTTACATTTTTAGCATCTGAATAGTATATGAAAAAATTATCTGGATTTCTCTAATGCACTTAACCCATAGGAGGTCCTTAAATGTTCCTGACAATTAAAATGGATGCTCTTTAGGATAAACTTGGGCCAGTGGTTAGGTTAAGGTCAGGATTAGAAATGTAGTTGTAAGCCGCTTGAAAATAGATTTTTGGGGTACTATAGTAGTTAGCGACTATAAAGTAGCAAGAGACCCGTTTGGCAGGAGCACAGAGTAGGAGGTCAATAACCGCTGCATACGCTACCATTTCTCAATTTTCGATTAGATTTTATGTTTATGTTTGTAATGGTCTCGATGTTTCTATAATACTGCTGAGCGTATCGCAAAACACTCCGTCGAGATGGTATACCATGAGCTTCCAGTAGGAGTTGGTACCTGAAGGTGCAGACGTCGTGACGTCATTATTCTCATACGCCGCAGAGACAGAGCGGCGGTGATCGGCTGCGGAGGATGCCGACCCCGCTGCGGGGACAACCGCCCAGCGAGATGACTGCTATACCTTTCTCCCTCGCCGCATCATGCACCGCGACGACCCGTTTGCACAAATGAAGCCCCCGTTGATGAAGCCAAAACCGGCCAAAGAAAGGCAGAAAGAGGCCACTGAGAGAGAGAATGTACTGGCGCGTCGGGTTCGCCTGGACGCGCTCGTGTGTGGTTGATCTTGGCCGGAACCAGAGCTTCTCCTTTGGTCTGTGCGGCTCCGATGAGCAACTCTCCTTTTATGGGTACATTATTGCCTATCCTCTGCAGGACTACGGCGGGATCATGTCGGCCCTGGGGTCAGACTCGTGGTGGAGGAAAACGCTCTATCTAACTGGAGGCGCTCTGCTCGCGGCTGCTGCCTATCTTCTGCACGAGCTACTTGCCATCAGGTAGACTGAAAAACAGAATCAAAACACGCGATGCAGAACGTATTGATTGTAATCAATCGATAAATTATCGCATTGTTGACATTTATGAATAGATGCATTAAGCTAGTGCTTGACGTGAATTTTATATTGGACTATTGTATGTTGTAATTTTTAGAGGTTTATGTTATTAAGCTACTTAATCTTTGCCTGAATTGTATGGGTTGGGCTTGGTGAGTTTTGCTCGAGCGCAATCGGTTGTGAATAAGAATTCGTGTGTGGATAGAATGAATGTGATGTAACTGCCAGTGCCGACTTGAAGGGGATTCCATTTTCCGTTGTGTTATTGAAAAATAAATAAACCAGTGAGTCACGTGAGCGTTATATGCTTTTCAGATTCCAGCCATGTTAAAATAGAACGCATTGTAGCCTCCAAGCATGTTATTCGAGGTCGAAAACAATATAAATGCATACACGATTCACTTTTCTTTATATACATTTATAAATGCAGTATCTGTATCTCAAGGGCGTGAGATGATAAGGCTTATGTGATAGGCCTATGTTATTGCTGTACACAAGCCAACTATATAAACAACAATAATAATAATACATTATATTTGTACAGCGCTTTTCAGTGACCCAAAGACGCTGTACAAAAGTGACAAGGAACAGAAATCAAACAGAAACAAAATAAATACTACTAGAAAACAACGAAGATATGTCTCCTTGCTATTTGGTCGAGTCTAGCCCAACAGTCTAAAAACACTGCAGTTGTGACAGAATGACCTTTACTCACTTTGCACGTGAGATGTGGCCTGTAGCGACTGGCCAGACACAAATAGGCATAAACTGACATGATATGACCATCCATAACCGGGTAAATTACCGCATTGCTGTAGAATCCCCGAATTTTTGTAGACATAATCTGTGTTCATTGAATTAGGCCACTTTTACCTTACAAAACATATTGGGTTACCTGCAGCAATACACCATAGACCCATGGCCTACTCTTCAATGACATTTAGCTAGAGAAACACTCATGAGATCGATGCAGAATTCGATTTAAACTTAACGCTAAGCTTTACAATAGCCTCCCGTACCCTAATGCTTGTCGTTGGTAACATATAGGGTACCAAAAGGCGGGGGGGGGGTTGTTTTTGGTTTGGCTAGTACAATGCATCTGTTTTTCTAAAGGAGTTTGTTTTTGCTCAGCCGGTCCTCTTTTATTGTTCGTCTTTGGTACTATTTAGGTTCAACCAACTCAAAATGGTAGTTTCTTTGTAACTGACTTGACATTAAATCGATGTGATTTGAATTATATTGATCATTTTCGATGTAGGCACTATGTGCATATTTCAGCACCGCTGCTGAGTGGACAGCTCCTCAGTATTTTAGTATTGACGTAGTGCTCGCGTTTCAGTACCTTCATCATATGTTAACCGCTACCTTTCAAATGCTTTTTATTGTAAAGGCAAAATGGCCTTTATGGCTGAGTTCAGTACGTCAATTGCTTTATTTCCCGCTACAGTGTCCATGTTAATGTAATGCTAGCTTTCAGAAGCTTGTGTCCTAATTGTTCTGACGTTGTAGTGTCCCGGTGGCAATGGCGCCTTTGCCCAAGGAAATGTTCAGATGGGGTCTAGTGCAAAGCTCTGTGTTAGCTGTAAAACGTGACATAATAATACACATTGGATTAATGCATAAGCTCTAAGAACAGTTATTTTATTTTCATTTTCTAGATTATTTTCAGTGTACAATATGATTGCATCCAATCTAGGCTTGGAGCTACCCTGCTGGTTCATTGTGGCCTAGGGCATGCAGACATTCAGGGGTACGCAAATAATATACAGTGAATTGCCTCTTGATATGTACTTCTACAAGGCTAGGATGACCTTGCTTACATGGCAGCTGAGGGTTTATTTCTCAGTCGTATTTAATGTTTGCACCAGCCCTTATGTTTGTTTGAAGTGATTTGAGAATGGGGAGCTCACACTGCCCTTTTCTATTCGGCCCGCAGGAAAGAACAGGAGCTGAACTCTGCGGACGCCATTATCCTTCACCAGTTCTCCAGGCCAAAGAGTGGCGTTCCGTCCCTCTCCCCGTTCTGCCTCAAGTTGGAAACATACCTTCGTATGGTGGACCTTCCCTACCAGGTGTTTACTTCACAGAGGCAGACCAAAAGAGAGAGACAAAGACAGAAAGAGAGAAATACAGAGATATGTTGTGGTTGCTGTGTGTTTGTGTTTAAGGTCATACTGTTATCTGTTGAAAATAAAATGACCGCATGCATTTCTCCTACCTAATTCCCACTGCTCCTTCTCTCCTGCAGAACTACTTCGATGGGAAGCTGTCACCGCAGGGAAAGATGCCCTGGATAGAGTACAACCAGGAGCAGGTGTGTGGTACAGAGTTCATCATCGACTTCCTAGAGGAGAAGCTGGGCGTGAGCCTTAACAAGAACCTCGGGGCCCATGAGAAAGCTGTGTCCCGGGCAGTGACCAAGATGGTGGAGGAACATTTCTACTGGTGAGACACTCACTGACACTACAGTGGAATGTCCAGTAGGTATTGGACTGCTGGGAGACAGGATGTATCTGTTACTGAGTGTTATATGTTGGCCCTGGTGATGGGCATTACATGTTCCAACCAACTGTGCTGTCGAAACCATCCTTAATCATATGCAAATTTTTCTGTTTGATGTCAGCCTAATGAACATCTGGGTTGGTTTGTGTGTGAAAGGACTATAGCATATTGCCAGTGGGTGGATCACCTAGAGGAGACTCAGAAGATGCTGGGTGTGAACGGGCCGCTGAGTGACCTCCTCAAGTGGATCTTGAGTCGCTTGACCGGTGGCATCATTAAGCGAGAAATGTACGGCCACGGGATTGGACGGTTCTCCAAGGAGGAGGTCTACGCTCTGATGGAGAAGGACATGCGAACACTGGCCACCCTTCTTGGTATGGAGCACCAGTACGCCAAGGAAAATAATTTGTATTCCATTTAATACCTCGAATCATCTCCTTCTCATTTAGCAGCATATGGTCTCCCAACTCTCGTATCTAGGGCTAAAGCTGGTACATAACTCAGGTATTTAAAACAATACTATGGTCACTTTCAAGTACTGGAAGGAAGTGTTTATAACAAGAGAAGTTGAACAGTTGTGCCCTCTTCTGGGGGATATGTGATACTGCACAATGTGGACTGAATCCTAGTCAAAATGTCCCCCCCATGTCTATTGATTCCATATAACATTGCTCACACTCACTGAATGTTGTTGATTCACTGGATAGGTGACAAGAAGTACCTGATGGGTCCTAAACTGTCCATGGTGGATGCCACTGTGTTCAGTCACCTAGCTCCTGCCATGTGGACCCTGCCTGGCACACGGCCGGAGCAGCTGATCAAAGGTGAGTACCCCAGGCTGATACATTATCTGTCAAGGTTAAACTTTACTCTCTAGAAACTGTTTACCAGGGTTCAATGTAAGACTAGATGAAACTGAGGCTGTTGACTTTTATTTGCTCCTTTGTTGACCCTTGACCCGTCCCGTCCAGGCGAACTGATCAACCTTGCCATGTACTGTGAGAGGATCCGTCGTCGCTTCTGGCCCGAGTGGTTTGTGGATCTGGAAGACTTCTGTTATGAAGACACCACGGAGGAGGAGGAATCTCCCTCCAGGCTCCAGGACCTTGGTCTTTACTCCCGCACAGACACCTTCCAGGACCAGTCTAGCCCCTCTCACACACACACACCCACGCACACACACACCATCTCGCCAGACAGTGACCGCACGGGCCAATCGCTGTATGACTCGGATATGGACACTGAGTGCTCTGAGATGGATCAGCTAAAATGTTGACCGCAGAATGACACACACGCACACGTACACGCACATGCACAGACACACACGCACACGAACATGCAACATGTACACGGCCCGCACCGACTCTCATGCTACCCCGAATACAGCGCCATCTATCTGTCCGGCAGGGAATAACTGCTTGGGGCATCTCTGTTGCCAAGGACTGATGATGCTGATGGAAGATGGACTCAGAGATTCCTATGAGATGGATGAAACCAAACAATGGACTAATGGAGGGATTGAGACAACCTGGATATGGGAAATGAAAGTACCATACTGTAGCAGTAGAAACAGCCAATAGGGACAGAAAGAGAAGACAATGCATGGGAGATTAAAGGAAACCGGGATCGGGAGTTAATGACGCCCTCGCTGACAAACTCCTCCATCTGGGTGACAACGGGTGGAGCCCAGTTCCTGTTGTCAAGTTACCGTTACCACAGCAACCGTGTTTGTGTTTACGTGTGTCAGCCTGTTGAGCAGCAGTGTCCCAGTCATGTGTCTGACTTCCTGTACTGGCCCCCAGATTGATAACCCAACAAAATAGAGTTGTAGTAAAGATATGTTGATATGTGGCGAAATATTCAAGCATTGGGTGGAAGTACAGATTCTTAAATGTGAATACCACATCAGTATGGTATAAATAAATAAATAAATATGCATCATTTACTACATAGGTATATATATATACATATATATATATATATATATATATATATATATATATTATATGATCTCTGTATGATCCCAATGTCATATAATGTAAATATGTTGTTCTCTTCTAAAACCTCCTAGTGCTTGTGTGATATGACCAAATTCCCTGGTGGCCACACCAATCCCATTATGCTGGTCTAGGAGCGGTTTGCATCCGTCTCTTCCAAGATGACGGACACTGCATCTGCAGTCTGATCTTAACCCTTTGTTGACTATTTTTCCGTCCTTTACAGAATTGTCATTGATGTTTTGGAAGAGTGGATAATGGCGTCATCTCAACAATCTAGCTTCCTGTCCTTGTCTCCAGTCCTTCATCTGCACAAATCTGAAATCACAAGATAGGTGGAATCAGTTTATCCTGGATGTCTGCCCAGTAGAATGTTCCTCCACTTGCCCCATTATTTTCCATCAGGTATAGAACAGGAGACTGAAAAATAGACTGCTGGAGCGATTTAGTTGTGTCTATGTTCATTCAGCCATTGGGAGCAGATGAAACAATCAAGTGGAAGATTCATAAGACTAGATAGATTTTGGGGTGCATGACTGACAGGTGACAAGCAAATCACCCTGCTGGTTATCTGTTATCTGTGTATCTCTTCTGGCCTGTTTTAATGTGTATTGTGATGCAGAGAGTGTGTGTGCACTGTATGTGTGTGTGTGTGTGTGTGTGTGTGTGTGTGTGCCTGATGAAGGGCACAATAATGCAATTGAGGAAAATAACTCTTAGGCCTTTGATCTGCCATTCCCAGTGTGGCCAAACAATTAAGTAGTTCTAGAAATAGAAAAAATAGAATGGCAATTATTTTGCGTATAGCATCAATTCACTGTGAGCTAGCATGAAACAACCAGTGTTAGTTATTACTCTTACTTAGTAGAAGGCTAATGAAGTAGTGAAACAGTCTGTTCTACATGTTCTATTTCTAGTACTTCTAAAGGTGTGGGGTTTAATTGGGAGTTGGGGTCATTATTTGTGTTAGTCATTCAGCAGACGCATGTGGGACCTGTGTGAGTCCCTGTGTGAGTCCCTGTGTAAGTCCCTGTGTGAGTCCCTGTGTGAGTCCCTGTGTGAGTCCCTGTGTGAATGTATCTGATGGTGGTGTAGAGTTCTGTCCATATGGTGCGTCAATGAGTCATTGTAGCTCAGGAGTTGATTTTGAGGCCCACTCCGTACCGGATCGGTGCCTCTGGCCGAGCCTACACAGACACCCTTGACCACAGTAGAGGAAACAGACTGGATTTTAATTTGTTCTTGTGGCAGCAGCACAGAATGGAAAAGAATGTGAAGTAGTTTGGTGATGCTGATTAATCCCCTTTATGAATATTATTGGGAAGTTTTTTAGGTTTTTCCGCATCTTACTAGATACCAGTCAGCCTGTGGTGTAGAACAGCGCAAATTGTCATAGTGAAACATGAGCCTGCCTATCACTGTATACATGTATCCTGTCTGCATGTTTCCTGCATTCATTTCTAAGAGCCATGGGAGAGACACAGCCTTATGGAGTGACTGGATGTTTTTGGTGTTTACTTTCTGATCCAGTCTATATTTTTTGTATACTGTATAGTCTATTTTCTCTTCTTTTTCTTTTTTCGTTTTGTTTGTATACTTATGAAGGGAAAGTTGTGAGGAGGCGTTATTTCCCACTATTCCAATTTTAGCCATTATTTTTGCTTAGATTGTTTTATTTTTGTTCAGACTTGGCAATAGTTTTCTGTTCGGATTCCTATTTGAACATGGCAATGAGTTGAGTGTCTATGTTGGGGTCACTTCTCTTATTCTGCTCTAACTAGGCTGCCTATGTTTTTTTCCAAATCTGTTATAATCTGAATGTTAACCTAAATTTAACATCTCTTAATGGTTACCAGAATTATGATATGTTTAAATCATGTTTTGATACAAATGGGTTTTTCCAGCAGGCCTGTGTCCAAACCCAACTACCAAATGACCTGTTAGTTTCCTGAAGGCATGCGTATGATGTCCCTTAACTGGTTCTCAAAACAAACCAAAAGACTTGTGATCCTCGTCCTACCATACCTCATTGCTTAGATTTGTGCCGAGAGGATTGTGACTGTCAACAGAAACTTTCTGATGTCCTCTTTAGACGACTTTAGGTGGATTTAAGATGCCTGATGGCACAGATCCAGGATCAGCTTCCCCTCCTCCAATCCTCACCACGAGGGATGGAAAGGCAAAAGGGACTTTTTATCAGAGTCAGCTGCAACTTTGTTGCACTCTGTTACATAAATCAAAGGTCAAGGATCAGAGTTCAGCACTACTGTGTAATTTCCTTGTTGAGATATGTGTTGTTAGACTACTAGAGCCATAATACATAGTCTGTGTTGTTAGACTACTAGAGCCATAATGCATCATTTGTGTTGTCTGTGCTGAAACGTGTTGACTCTTACACTGCATACTGGGTAATGTACATATGGGAGCCAAAAAGTGTAAACAAACGTGTACATGAGCTGAAAGAAACTGTAACATAATAGACAAATTCCTATGAATATATATTAATTAGAGATGAGTGGCTGTGTGAAAATGAACAAATCATAATATTTAATTAAATATAGCTGTGATAATTTTATCATGTGTGTTTATTTTTTTAAAGGTTTGTTTTTTACTGAGAGTGTTACAGATCTAGCATGGCTTCCTTTAGCGGCTCCATACTGTCTTTCTGCCTGTCGACATGCATGTCTGACTGTCTGGACCACTGGCTAATGATTCATAAGTTCTTTACGCGTACATGTGTCTTGTCATCATTTGCAGATTCATACTGAGTATATCAATGTGATACATATGCACTCACACACACGTTTTAGCGTCCTTCTCCGTGTGCCAAGACAATACCGAACCAAACACACAATATGAGAGGATTAGACCTTTTCTTTGTGTTTGTGAGTGAGGAGTGAGGAGGGGCACACCAGAGGGGAGTAACAGAGAGGGAAGAGCTAAGCGGGATCTATGATCTTGGAAAAGAGAGAACCAGGGAATGGAAAAATCATTCAGACCAACAGAAGATGAACGGCCGGAAATCAGACAGTTCAGACCCGTTGTAAGCATCTGGCTGGGTAGGATTGTTGGGCTGAGGCTTCGGGCTTTTGCACCGGGTCTTTCTTCGTCCAATCTCCAGTCTTTTGATCTTCCATCTTTTATACATTTTGAGTATGTATAATTGCGCACCTTATTTGCGGCCTTCTATACAGCCTGAGATATTTTATGAGGAAAACGAGCTCACCACAACTCGGATTCAGGCTCAGCAGACTTATGGATAACAGTTATGGAATTACACATTAGAGATTCTGCAAACAGTCTTTTTCTGCGATGCCAGCAAACAGCAGTTTTAGACCCCTGCTCTATTTTAGTCCACTGCAATGTCTGGTTCTCACCCAAACATACAAAACTTGACTGGAGAATGAGTTCACAACAAATAAATACTTAACACAGGAAAAGGCTATAACTATTTATTAGAGATGCAATGCATAGAACAACAATAAACCTTCAATGTCCTGCTGTTAGGCTCTGTTTCTTTGGCGTAACTCACCGCCATTGCATAATCATTCATACAAAACGAATAACCACAACTTTAACAGTGTAATATTATTAATGGCATATCCTATGAGAATGAGCATGGTATGCAGTAACAAGGAAACAAATAAGGTAGCAGGGGTCACGTCCTACCCCACCATCCGGTCGTCAGGTCTGGAGCAACTTCTCAACTAGCCCTAGTGTTTGGGGACGGCTGTTTCTGATTGCCCAGAGAGCCCTCCCTGTATAGGTCCTTGGGCTTCAGTGGAGTCCAAATGAGGGAGAGCGTGCCCGACGATCAGAAGAGCAGCAGAATGCGCACCCCGACTGACATGAATAGATTTTAGACATGAAAATATTGAGACTGTCGTAGAAGTTAACCTGATGTCAGCTGATGCATTGTTGAGCCAATGCTCACTTGTGGTCTCTGGTTCAACCAGCAAGTTTTCTAGTCCCTGATGCAGAGAAAAATCCCCATGCCACGATGCTGCCTCCACCATGCTTCATAGTAGGGATAATTTTCTTAAGATGATGAGTTGTGTTAGGTTTGTGCCTAACATAAGCCCCCATCCCCAATAGTGCCCTTCTCGTTTGAATACAGAATTTTTGAGGACGGCCTGTTGACCGATTCACAGTTGTGCCATATTCTCTCAATTTGTTTGTAATGTATTTTGTTGTGCAACAGCAGATAATCACTGCCTTGTATATGTTTTTATTTCCTACCCCGAATGAGTGCTTGAATAACCTTATTTCCGGATTTGCTTTGATAAGTATCTTCATGATGTAGTTTTTGTTATGAATTGTACTAATCAATACTGGGATCTCCCTGATAGAGGTGTATTTAGTCTAAAATCATGTGAAACACCTTGACTGTACACAGGTGGATTCCATTCACCTAATACCTTAACTTCCAAATACAATTGGTTTTGACACTTATTTTCTGTTTTACATTTGTAATAAATTTTGACCAATATGAGGATTTTATTTAGAATTTTGTTGGTTGTGTTGATCGGAAGACAACAGAGGTGGATGATAGGAGGATCCTTTCCATGGTACAGAAAAACCCCTTCCCAACATCCAGCCAAGGGAAGAACACTCCAGGATGAAGGAACAGTGGCGTCGGACAAGGGGAAAAGGGGATACTAAGTATATTGTGCCCTAACGTGTAGAGGGGCACTTGAAAAATTGTTACATCTTGAAAAAAAGAGGGAAGGGCTCAGAATGTTGAGCTTAAACCCTTGAGTAGGCATATCATTATCCAAGTCTACTATAGACAGAAGACGTCACGAGAGCAAATACAATGGGTTCACCACAAGGTTCACACCATTCATAAGTCTCAAAAATAGAAAGGCCAGATTAGACTTTGCAAAAAGCATCTAAAAAAGACCCACAGCCCAGTTCTGGACCAGCATTCTTTGGACGAGATGAAACTACAATCGACCTGTACCGGAATGATGGAAAGACAAAAGGTACCACCACATCATCTGTAAAACATGGTGGAGGCAGTGTAAGGACATGGCCATGCATGGCTTCCAATGGCACTGGGTCACTAGTGTGTTTATTGATGATGTGACAGAAGTTGGAAGCAGCTGGATGAATTCTGCAGTGTATAGGGATATTGTCTGCACAGATTCAGACAAATTCAACTAAGTTGATTGGACGGCACTTCACTTCACAGATGGACAATGACCCAAAACATACTGCGAACGTAACATGGGTTTTTTTAAGGCAAACAAGTGGAATATTCTGCAGTGGCCGGGTCAATCACCTGATCTCAACCTGACTGAGCATGCATTTCCCTAACTGAAGACAAAACTTATGGCAGAAAGACGCACAAACTAACGACAACTGAAGACAGCTGAAGTAAAGGCCTGACAGAGCATCTTTAAGAAGGAAACCCAACGTTTGGTGATGTCCATGCCTTCCCGACATCAAGCAGTCATTGCCTGCAAAAGATTTTCGACTAAGTATTAAAAATTTACATTTTATTTTATGATTGTGTTAATTTGTCTAATTACATTTGAGCCCCTGAAATAAGGTGGATGTGTATGAAAATAGTTGCAATTCCTAAACATTTCATACAATATTTTTGTTCAACCTCTTGTATTGAAGCTGAAAGTCTGCACGTCAATTGCCTCTCAGATGATTCATTTCAAATCCATTGTGGTGGCGTCAAGAGACAAAATTATGAAAAATGTGTCAGTGTCCAAATATTTCCAGGCTTAACTGTAGCTACCATAATTGAGCACTGGCAGTATCTGCTGTGGCAGGTTGAAAGGCAAGTTCCAAATTTGTAAAAATAATAGTTGTCTGAACAGAAATATACAGAACATATGATAATTCAAGATGTTCATTTATATTTGTCCCCCACTCTGATGTAATGTAAACATCCAATGGTCTAATATCTCAATGTTATTTTCGAATTGAGTCAAAGATTTCATCCTACAGTGCTGGAACCACCAACAGGGGACTCCGTGTGCACTGGTGTTTGTGGTGTGTGTGTGTTTTAGGTCTAACTATACTCATGGGGACCAAATGTCCCCATGAGTATAGTAAAACCACAAGAAATTGGACTCACAGGGACCTTTTGCAGATCCACATGAGTCAAAAGTAAATTTCTGGCCCAAGGTTAAGGTTTAGGGAAAAACTAAGAATACATTTTAGAGTTAAAATTGGGATTTCTATGAGGTCCAGGCATTGTTGGTTAAGTTTAGGGTTAAGGTTAGGCATTACACCTAGGTAAAGTTTAGGCATAAATGTTACTTTATTGAGGTTAGGGTTAGGGTTAGAGTTAGATTAGAGTTAGGTTAAGTTTGGGATTAGGGTACGGGTTAGGGTTGTGGTTAGGTTCAGGGTTAAGATTGGGGCAAGGGAGCATGCAATTTCTATTTTCTGGTCCCCATGAGGTTGGCTGTACAAACCTGTGTGTGTGTGTGTGTGTGTGTGTTTGGCACGTGCCTATATGCATAATGTGTGTGTGTGTGTGTGTGTATGTGTGTGTAATGATATGAATAATGCAGAGCATGCCTGTAGGAGCGTGAGGGCCAGGAGCAGGGCAGATGGTCGCCTGCTGATAGGACAAAATCCAGGCAGCAGCATTCTCCAGAGAGCTTGTTTTATACATACACACGCTCTCATTTTCCCGCAATCTTTCTCACTCACACACACTTGCTTGTTTCCCGTTTTGTGTATTTCCCTTTCTGTCTAGTTTAACCGCACACCTCTTCTCTCCCTATATCTTTCCTGTGAAAGTATGTATACAAAGAGCACTGCCGTATTCTGTACACTTAACAAACTGTGCAAATCTTAAATTTCTAAAAGATGCACTCGAGAGATTAGCCTGTAATTATGAAAGTGGTCCTTATAAACCAAAACGAGTCCCTGTCTTATGTTTAATTGTCTACTACATCCCCAATTTTGCATTTTTAGAACTGTTCTTTCCATTTTGTGCAATTCGCTACATTTCATGAATATAATTCGTAACATGATACAAAACGTCCTTTGAATCATGAATTGCGTCATTAGGTAACAATGTTGTGTTCAAAGGCAAAGAGACTTCAGTGCCAGTAACTTGAGTGTAGATCCCTGTAAATGGAAAAATATCCATCTCTCTCTTTATCTATATAAAAATATCCATCTCTCTCTTTATCCATATAAAAATATCCATCTCTCTCTTTATCTATATAAAAATATTCATCTGTCTCTTTATCTATATAAAAATATCCATCTCTCTCTTTATCTATATAAAAATATCCATCTCTCTCTTTATCTATATAAAAATATTCATCTGTCTCTTTATCTATATAAAAATATCCATCTCTCTCTTTATCTATATTAAAATATCCATCTCTCTCTTTATCTATATAAAAATATCCATCTTTCTCTCTTTATGCATATAAAAATATCCATCTCTCTCTCTTTATCTATGTAAAAATATCCATCTCTCTCTCTTTATCTATATAAAAACATCCCTCTCTCTCTTTATCTATAAAAAAAGATCCATCTCTCTCTCTTTATCTATCTAAAAATATCCATCTCTCTCTCTCTGTATCTATCTAAAAATATCCATCTCTCTTTACCTTCATATATATGTATGTATGTATGCCTGTATGTATGTATGTATGTATGTATGTACATATATATATATATATATATATATATATATATATATATATATATATATATGTATATGCTTTTATAGTAGGTTAATAAAATGTGTACTAGACAAGGATATAATAAGTTGAGTAAGCCAGAAGATGAGATCATCTTTTACAGAGATGTATGTGCTTAGTTTCAAAAACAGCAGCAATAGGACGAATGACAAACTAAACCTAGAGCTGTACACAGTATGTCCACGAGATGGCACTGTGAGACTGTTGCCGATATTGACTGGGTAGCAGGCTACAACTGTTTTGTTTTAGGGGGGTTTCTGAGCCAGCAAGACCATAGACTGAAATACATGACACAATGGAGCTTATATGTAAACTATTGTCAACAAATCATGAATGTTTTTGACGATAAATACCCCCTTACTACTACTAATAAGCCTATATCATCCCATAACATAAGTGGAAATAATGTGCACACGATGGCCATTGGCATTATTAAAACGTAAAATGACCTTTAATGTACAGGCCCAAAATAATTACTGGGGAATATCACCGACGGCCCCAGGAAACTTGTCCAAAATAAAGAGAAACGTACTAAAGGAATTGCCAATAGAAAGATTAAAAACGATTTTATATTTGTGTTATGTCAAATTTGTATCCAATTAAACGATGTACACCACTTATTTACAGAATATAGTATCTAGCCCTGTATAACATAGAGTGAATAGGGCAATATTAAGTCAAAACATGGCCGCTAGTTTAGTCAAGCATAGCTCGGACTATGTTTGGGCTCCAGGTCACAGGTTCGTAAGTTCGCATAATATCCTGTAATTACAGCATATATTTATTTGTAATTTTATGCAACGCATTTTTTATGGATTTCAGGTATTTGCGTCTTCTTAAAATGTGCGAATAATCTATTTTTCATAAAGTCTAAACCCAAATGTAATTGTTTAATAGTTTTTATGATGTTCACAATTGTTTTAAATGTATACACAGCATGGATATCAATTATAGACACAGAAATTACGTCAAATTACAATATTATTGTTAGTATAAATATTATTTCACAGGCTACTTTTGACGACACGATTTCTTAAGAAAATATCTGCAAATCAGCGTTGATAAACCGTTATCAGAAATTGCTGAAGGACATTCCGCGTAACGGAAGCAGGTTTTATAATTACAATGCAGGTACGCGCGCGGAGGATTGTTGCGACCATAAATATATAAAGCAGGGTTATAGGCTATTTGTGGTCGCGACTGCGTAGTGCTTGGCAGGACGGATCCATTAGCTAAGCTAAGAAATTTTGGCTATGAGAAGAATACAAAAAGATTATAAAAACAAATACATTTTAATGACAAAAAAGCATAATATAGAAATTGTGCAATTTTTGTTTTTTTTCCCCCTTCAGTTCAGAATCACAGGTTTGGGGTCAATTCAGAATGCGTATAAACTAAAATCAAATCCAACCATTGAAGTCTGAATTGGAACTGTAACGAAACAAATATTTACATTTTAAAGTGATTGACAGGAAATAAAAGTCAAGTAATTGATTACCATCAAGTCTTAAAGGTATTGAATGTCTATGTCTATGCAACTTACATTTCCAATAAACGCATTTTAAATTATGATTACTCTTAATTCATCAGCGGAAGAGGACCCACGTGTCAATAAACAGCCTAAACATATATATTTTGGTTTGTAATGTTGAGTGAAATTGTCTCCGTTTAGTGCTATTGGGCCAGGTGTGTAGAAGTAATTTCTAATGAAAAATCTAAAAATCGATTCGTGTTTACAAAACGTTATTTCTAACGTAATATCATTACATTTCCAAGCCGACACCATATCCTTATTTTTATATTTCGGTAGCAGGATAAATTGAAGTAAATAACAAAAATATATAATTCTATTCAAACCAATTTGATTTACAAAGATTTGTCACACCAATGCTATTTCTCATCATTAGCTAGGCCTATGTGAAGAATTTTTCATTAATTGCATTCAGTTTAATTTCAATTCTGAATATGCATATTCCTGACCTTCATAACCAAATCCAAATTCTCAAATTTACAAAAAATGTTTTGACTCCGTGGTTTTGAATTTAGTCCAATAATTGCCAGAGTTGACCCCAACACTGCATGCTGTCAGATATATCACGAGTTGAGTGGCACAAGAGCACGTGCACGTGTTTGTGCTTTGGCACTAGTATGACAAGAGGAAATTCAACAAACAAACAAATATACAAAGCCATACAAAAACAAAGAAAGTTACATCCCACGAACAATTCTTCTTAGTAATTAATCATTGTATCGATTAATTCGAGCCATTGTAGACAGAGCTGGTACAGATTCCGTTATTTTCTTCTTACGAAACAAGGCAAAGGGCAGGCTTCAGTGATATGGTATGATTCTTACAGTCTCGGTCTTTCTGGTCACAGCATTTTGGAAACACATAGTTACTGGAAATAAATATACAAATACAACACATACTGTAGAAAGGCGCGCAGATCAGTCACATGTACGTTCATATGATGATGGGCATGACAAAGTGTCAAAAGAAAATGAATACATTTTTCATGGTTCTTTTGACCCCATAGTGTGTGCCTCATAAAGGCAAAGCCCACACAGGCCACAATTATTATTACTGTATTATTATTGTTGTTGTTCTTATTATTATCATCATAATCACCACTGTTACTTAGTTATGATATACGCTATTTGAGAAATGAATATAGTCATACATACATTTTGTTTAGATTAGTGTTGGGGCGATAGTATAGTAGATTATTTGGATAAAATCTGACCGCATATATAACTAAGAAAACCCATTTCAATATAATCCCATGCCTTATGACCCTCAAAATAAAGAATATAAACTAAATCAATGTTCTGTTGTAGAGATATCATAATAATAATATTAACAACAACAACAGAAGGACATTATAATAATACCTTCATTATAACAATAACAATGGGGTTAATAGACCTAGCAATAATAATAAATGCTGGTGATGGCACTGGCTTGTAAGTGCAGCAGGTGTACTGAGCCTCGACCATGTTAAACCCCTGTTGCTTTTGTTATGACGGAAAGATGGCGTTTTTTTAGCGACAGTCGACAGCGACTTTTATGCTTCCCGCCGGTAGCTCGTGCACACAGCCTATGGGCCTACCGTCGTTTTTTAACACACACACTTCGATATATTGGCACTTTGACCATAAAATCGATTTGATGTCAATAATATTGATCCTATTTTTGGTTAGTACGAAAACCAACCACGATCCATGTAGCCTATATTGCGCCTAGCATCTCCACTGCATGAAAACTCCATAGCTATTCCTGTGTCTGGGATGTAGGCTAGTGCTTGGGTTCCAACACTCGGTATTCCCACTGTGTTCCATAGGTCCAAAATTAGCACTGGCTGTGTCCCACTGCTATTTATTCCGGCACAGAGAAACATATAAGGGGAGATTCCTTTAGTGGTCAGTGTGGTTATAACGGATTTTCAGGTCATTGCACCGGGGTTTGAGCGCCGTGGTGAGGTGGTGTGTCCCCATACATGTCCTCGGTTCCCGGTAACTGTCCTCCAATCGGCGTCATTCTCTTCTCTTTCTGCCGCCTGTTACAAAACCAAACCCTCACCACCTCCTTTTCTAACTGTAAGCTATCTGCTATGGAAGTGATCTCCGTGGCGCCAGGTTTGGGACTTTTAAGAAAATGGCTCTCCAAAGCCCCCTTGACACCCACCTCGATGGAGGTCCTCTTTTTCCTCTTTCTCCCCTGCGCCGCGATCTTATCCAGGCTTGTAGGGCTCCCCGAGGTGGAATCCGCCTCCTCCAGCCACTTGTTAAGCAGTGGTTTGAGTTTACACATGTTTTTGAAGCTAAGTTGAAGTGCCTCGAACCTGCAGATAGTGGTCTGAGAAAAAACGTTTCCATAGAGGGTCCCTAGCGCCAGCCCCACGTCAGCTTGGGTAAAGCCCAGTTTGATGCGACGCTGCTTAAACTGCTTGGCAAACTGCTCCAAGTCGTCCGAGGTCGGTGTGTCCTCATCCGAGTGGTCTGGGTGTCCTCCGTGCTGGTGGTGTGAGAGGGACGACTGGCCCCCGCCTCCATGCTCGCTTAGATGTGGGCTGTGGCTGTGGTGGTCTTCATCCCGCAGGGAGTGGTGGTGCATCTGCTCTGGTCCCCCCAGGCCGAAACCAGACTGGGAGTACACCAGGCTCTGGCCGTCAGACGTTGCCATACCTGGGATGTGAGTGGTGGCCGTGCTTGTTCGCCATGTCCTGGCGTCGTGGTGTGTTTGGTGCGCTAAGTGAGGGTGTCGCTGCTGTTGCTGCAGACTAGCGGAATTCTGCAGCTCCTCCCGGTCGCTTTGCAGAATGGGCTTTACGTCCTGGTCTCCGAGGGGACTCGATGGCCACGGAGCCCCGTCCCCGTGCGACAGAGCCGTGATCCACTGGTGCGCGTGGCTGAGCGGATGACCGCTGCCAGGTAGCGTGTAGTCGTTCTGTAGCAGGGTGTGCGCGTCCCTGTACGCCGTTGCCTGCTGCATGCTCCCGGACTCCGAGTGCGGCGGCGGCGCGCTGCTGGGGGTAGTCAGGACGCTGTAGTGGTTGGACGCTGCGGTCGCCATAACTCTCGGAGCCGGAGTGATAGCTCTCTCGTTAAAAGAGCTGCCTTTGACAGTTACTATTTTCCGCCACGGGGCAGCGAGGATTCTCTCTCGATCTCCCGGGAACCGTGCCAAGGGGACGCAGAGGCGCGCACCTGAGGTCCGCCTCGCTCCGCTCTTTATTGGCCAAGAACGGTTGACAGATGTGGTTACCCCTGACAGCACCCCGCTCATTGGTCACGGGAGATTCGATAGAAGCCCCTATCACTCTCCCCAACAATACCGGCAGTCCTGCAGCAGACTACAGAGCAGAGTGAAAAGCTGGGTTTGACTCAAAAACACTGTATTGACTCTAATCTTAGTGGGGGGAAAGCAGTCATTTCACTTTACTTAAAAAAACTTTTGCACATTAGGTTTTGTTGGTGTCATTTATTCTGAGTTTGAATATTTTTGTGAGAAACATCCCAAACTTCATGCGTTTGAGAACCATGGGCTATGTGTGGTAAATATTTATTCTTTATTAGGCTATGTACATAGACTGAAGCTTGCCTTATTCACCAAAAATGTATAATATTTTTACAATTAAATAAAAACACTACATAATTTCAATTTGAGAAATTCCACGTCTTGGTTGGGCTATATTTACGGTTTCTTGAATTAAGAGCAGTGGGATATTAACTGTTACGGACCCTCCAGCTGCTTCACTCCTCGCGACGCTGTCCAAAGAGAAGAGGCGCATTTTCCCGGGCCTCTGCCCCGTTGCCATAGCGAGCGCAGTGAATGGAACAACTACGCCCACGTCACAGCTGCATTCGCCTCTTCTTTTCGTTCCATTCCAAAGGGCCCATTCGAGCGGCTCGCTCGGCCGACGGGACAAATAAAAAGAGGCAAGCGAAGAGGGCACCTCGGGGCCAAGGATAGAGGGGCGAATAAATATCCTCTCTAACCGACTGACGAGCCCACGATGCCCCAGTATTCCGTGCTTGTTTGCCAAACTTTGAAATTAATGCGCCCACACCCGCACACAGGCCGTTTTGTCGTGGGAATCAATGTCTAAATACTAACAGCCCACATAGCCTACAAAAGTAGCCTGTTAGTTCAATCAAATTAAAACGAATAAATACAAAGTATCAAGTCAAATACCTGTGCTCAACAGTTCTTTTGTGAACACCGCAGGGGATAGTTTCGTATGCACAAAATAATGCATTGAATTTGTGGTAATGTAAAAACGTATAATATAATTTTGTATTCATTACCTGAGTGAGTAGTACTGTCTATTTTAGGATTTTATGGTACACTTGCAATAATAAACTGTGTGGGTACTATCAACAGTGTATCAATAATTACAAACCTTCACATATAGCATATACATTTGTTTTGTAATCGAGACATAAAAACATGCGAAATAGCTTAGGAATTAACGTCATTATGTTTCTTAGCTTGTTCAGGTGCGATTTTCACCTATCCTGTGATGATGCAACATTTTAATGTGATCTGATTATAACAGACAAATGGCTGGTCACATGGTTACGGGGACGATTCTAGAACATTTTATCAGCCAATCAGAGCAGCTTACATATATTACCCTCAAAACTGTTTACATCGTCAGACTGAACATTTCAAGGGCCAAAACATCGGGTAAATTAATCATTATAAGTAAAAAAAGCACAATAATTTATTCACGACATAGTAATTTATTTGAAAATACTACTGGGTCTTTAAATATGATAGGTGTTTTTCTTTGGTTTTCAACCTCTAAGACCAAGAATCAGCAGGAAATCAGGAAGATGTTGTTGTGCTGTTTGTAAACGTTAAAAAAGTGTGTGTCCTCATAATATTCTCGATTAATTGTATTCTTGGTTATTTTTATATTTCTGACAAAGCTCATGGTCTTTTGATCGTTTTTGGATAACAACTTTAAAATCCTTTTGAGATAAAGACGCCTATTTACCAAAGCTCAAATAATTGGTTAAAACAATTTCTAAACTTTTCCATTCATAATAGACAAATCCATTGATTAAATAATCAAATAAGGCAACATGTCTGGGCATCAATCAATCCTACTATAATGAATCACCCGGATCGAAAGAACATTTGTGATGATTAGGTCGTAATTCGGAGAATTACTGAACGTGCCACCGGGGGCCTTCAACGGTCGTGTGCAGAGAGAAGCAAAACATATTACCCTAATGGTGTAATATGCAAACTACTAGGCGCCCAATTACAAGATTTAATAACGCATAAACGATGTGAGGCCTGTTCTTAAGACGGACAGGCTATGTGTTAATTCAGTCAAAGGAGTGTCTGTCAACAGGCCAGTTAGGCTTTGTCTCTCTGTACGTCTGTGTTTGTGTGTGTGTGTGTGTGTGTGCGTGTGTGTGTGTACACTGGGGTGACCACATCATGGCCCTCCCCCTGTGGGAACCCCAATGCAAGGGTGAGTGAGGCTGGGGGTTCCTTTATAATGCTGGACACAGGGAGATAATGGCCATTCCTCCACAGCTGGCCCACACAATCAAAGGGAGAGGGGCTCTGAGGATTCTAGCTTTAACCAGGCCTTTGTGTCAACTAATTACATCTGAATGCCAGTCCCAAAAACCCACCTCCCCCCATCTCGACCTGTGCAGAATACCCCAAACAACCCTTCAGATAGAGCCAGAGAAACACACATATACACATACCACAAAGACACACACGCACAATTATACACCCACCTACACATACACTCATAATCACACATGTTAGTTTTTCTATACTTGTGGGATCCTGAAACCCACAGGTCCTGAACTAATGAAACCCACAGATCCTAAACTAAACCTAACCTTAACATCATTATCCTAACTTTTATGCCTAAACATAACCTAGAATTAATACCTTAACCTAACCCATAATACCTGATCCCAAGTAAGTCAAATTCTGATATTATGTCCAATTGTGAGACTTCTTTAAATACCAAACTCGGAATGTCATTTTTCCTATTGGGAACCTGCCAAAAAATAATGTTAGGACAATTTTCTCAGCTTTATTATAAGTTCCCACATGTACAGTATACATAGACCTGGAGTCAAGCATGTATACACACACACACACACACACACACACACACACGCGCGCGCGCACGCACGCACACACACACACACACACACACATCACTACCCCAGTGGGTTTCTCTTCAAAGCTCCTTGTCTCCAGCACATGTGGCAGCACTCTGCATTAGATGAGCTCTCAGTGAGCTGGCTGCACTCAGGACAGAAGAGGATGGTTTGGAGGGCTGCAGGACGATAGGAAAGACTGAAGAGCCTTGCCACTGCCTCAAACCCAATCCCCATATCACCAATGGTCTACCAGAGCCCCACTCATAACACCAGAGACCCACTCCTCACACAAGAGCCCCACCTATAACACCAGACCCACTCCCCACACCAGTACCCCACCCATAACACCAGATACCCACTCCTCACAGAATAGCCCCACCCATAATATCAGAGACCCACTCCCCACACAAGAGCCCCACCCATAACAACAGAGACCCACTCCTCACACAAGAACCTATAACACTAGACCCACTCCCCACACCAGAATCCCACTCATAAGACCAGAGACCCACTCCTCACAGAATAGCCCCACCCATAATATCAGAGACCCACTCCCCACACCAGAATCCCACTCATAAGACCAGAGACCCACTCCTCTCACAAGAGCCCCACCTATAACACCAGACCCACTCCTCATACCAGAACACCCCTCATAACACCAGAGATTTTTACCCCACTCCTATTACCAGAACTCCTATAATGTTTTATATTCAAATTCATTGAGGAAGAAGTATTGTGCAATAGACACAATTGTTTAATCCTGACAAAATTGTTTAAAAGCTATTTTTCTGGGCAATAAATGTTAATTTGATCGTAAAAATTCAATACAACATTTGCATGAAAACAAATGAATATAAATACAATAAAAAGCAACAAGACTTGTTAACGAGCTTAACATTGTCAAGCCAGACTCATGCCATCTCATTCTAGGTATTGCTCTTATCTTTTGACTGAAGCGAGATGTGTTACAAAGTCTTGAAAAAAGGAACATGTGCCCTCAACAGATGTGTCTAGGTTAATGGAGTGAACTGGCTGGATTACATCAGTATTACAACATAGACAGTATAGGTCTTTCTGAATACTCATTGTTTTATCTATACATTTTTTTCCGCTCTTCTTCTGACATGATATTATTCATATGCATATTGCTATTTAGATAAAATGTACTGAAAATTAAATGCATCTTTATATGGGAAATATATTATGCACTTATTCTGCTGAGATGTTTTGTGTGCTCTTGAATAAAATCGTAAGCATTCATATAATGTAAAAAGAATTTATTGTGTTGTCCAACAGGTATATGGTATCTTGAGAGAAGACTAGAAGATATATCATAAAGAAAATTGAGGAAACTGGGTAAGTTGATGACAGAAAACACTGGAAGACCCAGACAGCTGTTTGCATCTGATGAACACTACTTAAAGGTTCCTTCCTTGAGGGACAGAAGGAAATCCAGTGAAGGATCATCTGAGTCATTTAGCATACCCAATACCTAATAGAAGAGTCTGAGACTGAATTAGTTGGTGTAGTAAAATAACAACATTTTCAATACTTGCTTTAAAGAGAGTAGTGATATATTGATGGAATATTTGCTGTAAATGCTTTCATATGTGATAGTTATGTATGTTTATATGTTGTTTACCATCACGTACTGCATATCAACACTGGAGCACTTCAGCAGCTTACAACACATTTTTGCAGTGCAGTCCATATAAGATAATAGACATTTATGTGATTAGAAAGATTACATATATCAGTACACATTTCACATTTTCACATTGTATTTTTGGTGAAATTGGTGTCCAGCCCATATAAACTATTTTGTCATAGAAAATTACACTAGGCCTTCTTTACTAACAGACCTGCATGAAAAGCAATTCAATTATACAGTTAACATTTTTTATAGGTTTTGGTTTGTATAGATGATTGTGTATCTTAACACGATTGCCCGGAGGAGTTTATAGTTTACCCATCTTCATCACTGCTTAAGACCTACTTTGAGCAGAGGTCTGGAAATAGCGCACTTATAGTATTAGCTTAGCTACCTCAGAGCCCTGATCTCAACTTGAACAGGGAATATAAAAAAAGAAGTCAAAAGAAAAGTTATGGCAAGTCCTACAAGAGCATACAATTTACCACAGGACTACAGAAAAAATTTACACCACAAAGGGAATTGCTTCTATTGTGCCGGGTGGCCACATAAAAACACTGACTTAAGGTTTCTGTTACCTTTTAATTTATGAATGTTTCTTTGTGTTTACTACAATGTTGTTCATTGTTTTTATTTAAAGAAGAAACACTATCCACTCAGATAAATTACTTGAGATAGTTTTCTCGGTTGGGCTAAGAATTGCATAGTACTGTATAACTGCAAAAGGTTTGAGTGTTGGGAGGGCTGTAACACTTTTTGCGTGTTTGGAGGGCTGTAACACTTTCGGAGTGTTGGGAGGGCTGTAACACTTTTTAAGTGTTGGGAGGGCTGTAATACAACTCACAGTTTTCTGATCAGGATATGATCTGTGTGTATGTCTAATCCTTACTTTTCCCAGAGCTATACAGCAAACCTGGTCCTATTGTTCTCCCAATAGTCTGAGTGGGTTTATGAGGTCCCTCCCTCGCTCTGGACACAGTGTATGTGTGTGTTTGTGTGTATGTGTGTGTGTGTGTGTGTGTGTGTGCCCGCACGGGCGTGTGCGCGCCAGGGTTAAGAGGTCTTGCTGGCGCTCAGTTTAGCATTGATTTATTCTCTTTCTCCAATTTATTTCCCCTCCGCCTGATCTGCCTCTGGGAGGACGAATGGAGGAGAAATGCCAAGCACACTCTCCATCTCCCACACCACGTACGGCGTGCGCACACACACACACACACACACACACACACACACACACACACACACACACACACACACACACACACACACACACACACACACACACACACACACACACACACACACACACACACACACACACACACACACACACACACACAAATTCACATGCAGAGCACATATATCTTGTTGCACACACAAACTCACACACCAACCACATTGTATCTTGCACATTCCCATTCAATCCATTTGTAACAGATTTACCTGCACTATGCCCATCCCCATTGACAGTTGAAGATTCACAGTCAAACTCTCAAAGTCTACAATGTACCTGTCCATAGATACATGTAGATTTACCAATGCTCTAGTCCATAGGGAACTAATCCATCACTGAATAAGTGAAGATGTTAACCTGCAGTGTCCATTTGGATGGATAACTGTAGATTTATCTATGCTCTGGGCCACAGTGCTACTGTCTGAATAGCGCTGCTAAAATTGACTTGTTTTAACCCCTGGGTTGGCCATCAGTATTGATTAGAGTGGACTTAGCCTGGGTTTAATCCGTGATTGGCCTGTCACTATCGATTGTGGGGGAGCTTTCAAGTGGGTTTTACACCCCCCCACCCTAACCCTGTTTCAACATTGTGAGAGGAGAGAGGAGAAGAGGAGAAGGAATAAGAGACATATGCTGAAGAGCAGGACTGATCAAATTGATCTAGCAAACACGTCCCAAGTATCAATAACCACCATGGGTCAATACAGCCATTGATGAGCGACAAACCAAACTTCAAAACAGTTAAGGTGATGCAATTTTCTGTGGTTATTCTGAAGCGCTAGCGAAGGTGTGGTGATTGTCTGTGGTTATTCTGAAGTGCTAGAAATAGTTAGGTGATTGTCTGTGGTTCTTTGAAGCCCTGGGGAAAGTGAAGTGATTGTCTGTGGTTATTCTGAAGTGCTAGGGAAAGTGAGGTGGTTGTCTTTGGTTGTTCTGGAGCGCTAGCAAAGTGAGGTGATTGTCTGTGGTTATCCTGAAGTGCTAGGGAAGGTGAGGTGATTGTCTATTATGAAGGGCTAGGGAAGGCGCAGGTTATAGTTCCAAATCTGTATGAACAAACTTGAAGACACAAACTAATTGGTCAAACTTGAACAAAATGCTACATGGGACACGACAGATGGTAAGATCATAGTGATCCTGACCCTTCACTCTGGTGATCATTCTAACACTGTAACAACATGTTGATCCTGACACTTCACTCTGGTGTTAATTCTAACAATGTAACAACATGTTGATCCTGACACTTCACTCTGGTGATAATTTTAAAACTGTAACAACATGTTGATCCTGACACTTCACTCTGGTGTTAATTCTTACTCAGTGTATAATCATTTTTATCCTAAACCTATGGTGATCATTCTAAAGCAATGTAAAATCATGTTTTCAACAATGCTACTACCTAAACTTGTCCAAAACCAATGCAGTTTAATTATCATTTTGTTCTTCTTATTTACTCCTCCTAATTATCTCTTAACCTTTCCTTTGTGTTTTTGTGATGCAAGGAATAGATTACTGCGCTATTCAAGCTGTATTCAACCTTTTCTGAGGTCAAGTTTCTCTGGAGGCCATTTGTCCTGGTCATGTTTAGGTTGCCTGTCATTAGTCTTGACCCTTCTATGTCCCTCTCCAACCATAATGTCCACCAGAGTCAGTATTGTGTCTAACGTGGTGGGGAGAGGGGGGGAGGTGGGACCTCGGGAAGCAATTCGGGTTGTTCTCAATATGGAGATAAAGCAGACTTGTATGTCTCCATCATATTCTGTATGTCTATGCAGACACAACACTAGGTACGAATTTCTTGTTGTCCTCCAGTGCAACTGGTCCTGAGTATAGTATAACTGTTCTGACATTTCCTAAGTTCTTAACTGTCACATTGAATATAATCTTTGCCACCCTAACTAATAGAATTTGTTGTTGGGGTGAGATTCCACAGGCTCTTTATGGATTAGTGGATGCAGCATATCTTTTGAATACTTTTCTCAATATTCGATGAGAGTTGCTGACACCAACCTGTATTCAGTGACGAGGGCGATGCTACCCATGGATTGATGCAAAGATCAACTGGGAATGAATCATGCAATGAATTGTCTTTGTTGATGCGATTTCATTTGCAACATGCATTTTAGTACACTAGTGTCAACCTATGCCTAAGAGAACGTCCCCCAAAGGAAATTTCAGTGTGTTGTTGATTCACGGATTAACATATAGGTGAGTCGGCAAATAACAGGAATTTAATGTAAGAAACATTTCTGCTTTGGATTTAGGTTAAATGTTGGTTGGATAAAAGACAAAGGTCTCTTCCCAGTAAATAGTGACTGCATATCAAATCAGTTTTTCGAGTTCATTCAACATCATCGCATTGATTGTCTTTCTTGATATGATTTGGGAACTACGTCGATTTACAGGTTTTTGCCCAGTGGGATCTATTAGATAAAATGGGCCTCACGTATCAACATAGCTATCCATTTTCCTTTTGACTTCATTCAGCACTCTCTCATTAACAGCACTACCAAAACTCCATGCTTAATTATTCAGTATCTGCTTAACGTGAACAGATTCTTAAAGGGAATCACCTCCCCTCTTGGTTCTCATTCAGTTTCGATTGTTGTCAGCTACAGTCACACCCACATGATTGACATCTTTCAGAAAGATGAACAAAAAAGGCAGCATAAAAATAATACACAGGTCATGAGCTACAATGTAATTTTCAGATCTGTGGAATATATAATACTTCATTAGTGATTTTGGAGAGTCCACCACAATTCTAAACCATAAAATGTAATTGTCAAAATGATTGGGACCTTTGTTTTCCATTCTTTGTGAAATGTCCCCTTGCAAGGATAATGGAACTGAGCCTTTTCCTGCATTTTATTTATGGGACTGGAAAACACATTGGAGAGATCTTAGACCATTGCTCCACATAGTATCTTTATAGATCCCTGAAATCCTTCAATCTGCGCTTACGGATTGCTCTGTTCAGTTTAGACCACAGGTAGTCAATAGGATCTGAGATGACCATTGCGAAATGTTCTTGATTTCAATGTATGTGAATGACCCCAAGCAACCAATCCATTAGATCAAATCAAAGGACGCGACCAAGTTCCAGCCTCCTGGCAAATGACAGCCCCATAACATTCAACATCCACAAGCACACCACACAGTATGAGATCATTCTCCGCAGGTGAGTGCAGCCAAAGAGCTCTAATATTATTTCATCATCCAATTCCAGGTTGTTACATATGTTGAATGGTCTCTATAAAGCCTTAATCCAAGCAACTCTTCCAAAATAACTTGTTGGCATGGATCTGGAATGGAAATGGCATTGTACATTTGTTGACTTGATGAAAGCGGGATGCAACCAAGTTTTGGAATTATCAACTGTGACTCTTGGATTCTTTTCTTCCAAAGCAGCGTCCTCAGGGTGTAGGGGGGCGTGATGCATTTATGTCCTCTACAAGGTGGGTTGAACACTGCTCCACTGGTTTACTGATATTAAATGAATGTGTTTGTATTTTTATATCCCAGTGAAACCAGCAGCCATGAAAGACCAAAATAGTTTCTTAAGACTCTGACGTACTTTCAAAAAGTTTAATGTTAATTCCGATTTCATTTAGTTTCATTACATTTATAATATTAGAATTTTTTCCAGAATACTATCTCAATACCTATGTTCTTCCTTTCACAAAGACTTTCTGACATTCATTTATTAGGTGAAGGGATGTCCATACTTCCTGGTTATGGTTTCCCCTGGTTACCTCTCAGACACAAATATTCTTGAGCTCATTTAGGTGTCACTGAGTTGAAAATACCAAGTAGAGTAGCTACACTGTATGTGTTCAGGAATAGTGTTTAGGTGTAATGTGTACCACATAGTAGGAATGTTCAGTATGTGTTCTTGAGCATGTTATTGCATTCTAACCCTGCCAACCTCTTTCCCTTTACAAGAGAATGTCTGAGTGACAAAAGAGAACGAAATACAGACTTGTCACAATCACAAACATGTTATTTCATGCATAGCAAGTGAGGTTTTGAAGGATGGTTAAAAAAATATTCTGTGAGAATAAAACATATAATAAATAAATAAAAAACTGCTGCAACTTAGCCAATTAATTTGGGCCTGTGATCTCAGAGGATTGGAGGAAAGTTGCTTGGCTGAGTAGTGCAAAGCTAATTCATGTAGCATATCCCATCGCTGTATTAAATATATGCATGAGGCTAATTCTGTTAGTGATAGCCCTGTAGCATGCGTTTGCAGTGAGCTAGCTCCTATTAGTGATAATCCGCCTCCAGTGGAATCAGGCTGGTCGAGGCCAATGCTGTTTATTTGCATAAAGCAAACAAAATTACATTTGCTTTTCTAAATCAAAGCGTGGCATTCCATATTCTGCATCCTGCCTCTTTCTATCTCTAGTTCTTGGTTAATTTCCTAATTCTTCTCTTTCTTTCTCCATCTATCAATCTTTTGTCTCTGTGCCGCGTTTAAGTCTCTACCTCAAGTATTTCTCTTTCTTTCTCTCAATTTCTTACACTTTCTCTCTCTCTCCCTCCCTCTCACTCTCTTTGTTTCTAACTCACTCTCAGTGGGATAAATTACTCCATAACTGAATAAAAATTACAGAGAGGGAAGTGAGACGACTTTAGCCGAGTGGGATTCCCCCCTGCTTCACACACACACATACACATGCAGAGATTGAATTGTGCGTGTGTGTGTGTGGGTTTCAGTGTTCATTTTTTTGTCTCAAGTGGGGCACACACACACACGCACACACACACACAGAAACTGGATGTTGGATTGTTGTCGTGTAGTGATATAAGACGCATTCTGTTCTGATTTTGCGGATGTTTGATGTGTGTCTCGAAGGAGAACGATGTGTGTTTAAAGTGTTTCCAGGTCAGGGCTGGAGCCTATGAGACAGTCTTGTGCTACGGAGTGTGTATTCACAGCTATGTGTCTCCTGTTCTGCGCGTGCCCAACAGAATGAGTTTGCGTGAGCCCGTTGCAGTGCACTGCAGATCAGTGACTGCAACGAAAAAAAGAGCTGCTCTGCCGTACCTATTGAACTTGACCTGCGGGCCAGATCAATGCGCGTGAGAGTGCGTGCGTGCGTGCGCCAGTGTGTTGGTGTGAGTGTATGCGAGCCAGATCAATGTGTCTCTGTGTGCCACGGAATGAGAGAGCACGCTGATTACCCAGGGGTATGTGGGGGAGGGGAGCCAGGGAGGGATGAGAGAGACTGGGAGAGGGAGGTGGGGGGTGAGATTGAGCAGAGGACAGGGCTGAGACCAAGATCAGAGGGAAGAGCATCTAATTTCATTTTATTTTCATTTCACTCTATCAGGGTAGTCGGAATGCACAGCCCTTCTGCTGGAGTGACAATCACATCCACATCCATGCAGAAGATATTATCAGAATGACAATAAAACATGGGAAAACTATGCAGCAATTCAAACATGGTTTCTACACTGATATATGTACGCGACACAATCTCATATATTGTCTTCATAATCCTACATTTGTCCAATTTAGGTGAAAAGGTAAGTTTTACTTGCATTAATTACTTGTAATTATGGGTAATGTGGCGTAATAAATAATTACCTTTCCTCTATGATAACGAACTCAAATTCAAGGTCGATTTTAGTTAGCTAGCTAGGGACTGAATGTAGCCTAGACGTCAGAGCAAATCTGACCAGTACCTGAAAGAGCTGACAATATAAACATTGTATTGTTTATTTTGTATACCTGATCAAGACAGTTCAATCCAATTGCACCCAGGTCGTTGATGTAAATGAGAATGTGTTCTTAATCAACATACAGTACCTGATAAAAACAATAAAAACAAACAAATTAGGACAAAATCATAATGAGATTACATAGTTTTCTGTCGATGGTGTTTTGATTTCGATGTGACTGGTGTGAAGCCAAATACAACTGGCTTCCATTGCATCGTTTTTTGTGGAGCCAGGACTGCAGGACTCACACAATTGATCTTAGCTAAATGCTAATTGGCTAATTATTTTATTAAAGGAAGCCAAATGCTAACTGTCGTTTATCAATGAAATAGTACTGGAGACAAATTATGTATTATGTTTGCCCAGAGATACACATACTGAGACATGGGGATTGTTACAGTCCCTGAGATCTTCATATGGTTAAGACTCTGGCAGAAAATGAGAGAAGAAAATTACAGAATTGTTTTTTAAATGTATTTGAAAATATATTGATAAAAGCCTGGTTTCCCTTGGCTTTCATGACAATATGTCACTGGGATATTTATTCAAACCTACCATAGCAAAATGTACATATTGTCGTCATTCACAATATTCACCCTTTATCTCTACACACTTCTAATTCTGAAAAGTGACATCTCCTGGGTTACTTGTGAGTGGTATAGATGGAAAGAAAAAGCAGTTATTGTCCTGAAAGTCTCAAATGTTTGGTCTTCGTTGTTAACAGCCCAATGGGTTTTAACATTAGTCGCCATTGTTTTGCCTCATTGTGGCTTCCTTGACTTTCATTGACACACTTTTGGTCTTTATTTTGACATACACCTATAGCAGACTCCAAAGGCAAAAGAAAATCATGGAATCAAGACTAGCTGAGCACTATTATGCCTCTAGTAATGATGTGACACAACCAACCTGAAATAGACGGTATAAAAGGTATTTTCTTTTCTAATGCCCTTAAATAAAAGCTTAGAACTTTATTTTCACATCAGTAATTGTTTGATGTAAAACTTAAATCGTCTGAGGATATCGACAAAAGAAATGC
Organism: Esox niger; assembly: GCA_016801105.1. NCBI lineage: Eukaryota > Metazoa > Chordata > Actinopteri > Esociformes > Esocidae > Esox > Esox niger. Next base: position 32,933 of record JACXGJ010001745.1, read on the forward strand.
AAGCTGTCCCCAAAAATTACGAGAGGGACTGCACATTACAGCAGTTATCAACTTTTTAAGGAGTGTTAGCAACAAAGAACTGCTGTGGATTCCCCCATTAGCTCGTGTTACAAGGGCAGGGAAAAAGTGGTCTGAGTGTGTGGGAAGAGAAAGAGGGACTTTGTTGAGAGAGAATTGTTTGTTGAGCTGATGAGCACTGCTATGCCTGTCAAGACGCAATGGTAGCGGGTGTGTGAGTGGGAATGCTCCATTGCTGCTTCATCTGTCAAATGAGAAGACAGAGGGAGTGTGTTGCTGTAAGTGCACTGTGAACAGTTTCAGCATGTTCTACCTGTAGAGACAGTCATTCAGCATTCAGGTTAAAAAAGGAGGATGTTTCCCCAGCAAGCCAATGGAAATCAATCTCTTCCGTCTCTTCCAACTCTTCTGGTTCCTGTAAAGAGATTCTAAGGAGATCCAATTCCATTCATATGTCAATAGAAATATGATTATGATGATTATATTTATTTATGTTTGAGATTGAAACTTAGTGATGTGTTTATTGTAGCTAGATATGTTGAAATTTGATTGTCATACATCTAAATAAAAAGGATAAATAATTTTGAGGCCAAAGTCTAAGAGTTGTGTTGCCTGTAAATAGTCAGGAAGTCACACACAGAGCTTGCAAAACAATACCTATTTTTCACCCCCTCCCCACTATCCAACACTGATGATTTGTGGACCAAAATGTTGTCACAAAAGGCCAGTATTACTTGTTCACTAGAGCACAATAACAGGAGAGGCCAAAAATATGCCTTGTAAAGCCATTAGTAATGTGCTATATATGCCCGTATATGCCTGGATGCTTATGGTTAAACTTGGTGCAATAACTGGGACATAGTTAGAAACTGTGTTAAAGCCTTCATTGTCTTACCTTAAGAATTGCATCGCTTTCCTGCAGTATGCAGCTTTGCCTGTTAAGAGAAATGTCATAATCAATTGTAAAAGCTTTCATTGTCTGCTTGTGAACAGGGAGACATTTATTGCAAGAAAGGCCCATGTTCTGGATTATGTCGCTGTCCTTTTTAAAATTAATGTATGACTAGGCATAATTTGTACATCCCCATCTGAACTTGGTGTCTTAATAGAAATTATGGTTTTCTTCTTATCTGCACTTCCTTAAGGCCATCATTCCCAATTACGCCATAGTTTGTAACCTCTTTACATTGTTATATTGCTTATCTGGGTCTTTCTTTTTAGTATCATATTCAACATTCTGGACAGTATTACTGTAGCATTTTCCATTGTTTTCTGTATAATGAGCTCACATGTGTTTTACTGAAAGTGCATGCATTATAATCCCAGTCTATAACCAAAATGCCAAACATATAATTTCAAGTCATATTTGCTTGTGTTGTATTGTTTCAGCAATGCCCTTTTTTCTTTTTATTATGATCACACAAAAAATAATTTGACAGGTAAATGCTGTTTCCACACTACATGAGTGCTGATCACTGAAAGATCTCCAATGGTTCAAACAATCAAAGACAAGCTCAACTATACACAGGTTGACATAGCACGATTGCTACAAACTAGAGGCTTAGCAAAATGAAAGAAAACATGACTACATAACATTTTTAGATCTTGCTAGTTCTTCAATTCATTCTTGTGTAGAACGCAAGCCCCATTCCTGCGCTCCTTTTGGCCAATTATGTGTGAAACATATCTCCCAGACCTAGAAATGATACAAACTACCCAAGGGTCTCCCAGGATGACATGCCTCTTTAAGTTGCTAATTAGTCATTCCTTCCCATAGAAGGTTCGATTTGCAATCTAATTGCACAATTCTTGGGTGTTAGTAAAGCATTGCATTATTGTTTGTAAGGTGTTGTAGTTATTGTGTCATTAAAGAAGAAGATGCCAGAAAAAAGTTGCTAAATCTCTGACAAAAAAATACATGAATTATCTAAGACATACAATTTTGCACATAAAACCTTGTAATCCCAAGGTCTCAACATATGTATGTTTTAGGACCTGAACAAATGTGAACCTTTGACCCCCCCTCCCCCCTCGCTAATTATTCCATTCCACTAGACAACTCTGCCCCTCTCATCCACACATACACACAACTCTGCCCAGGTGGCAATATGAGAGGACTACAGGGTTAATGAGAGACCAGACCTCTAGAGTCCCAGAAAAAGTCAGGCTGCTGGCAAATCCTCTGCAGCCCAATAAAGAACTCTGGGTTGGGCATCAATATGCATCGCCACTCCTCACTCCACTGGAGCTCGTCAGTGGTGTGTGTTTATGGTCAGTGCCAGAGCTGATTGACTGTGTGTGTCTGTGTCTGTATCTCTGTGTGTGTGTTTCTGTCCATGGCTCATTAACCCTTAATGGTGTGTGGTCACAGTCACGGTCAAGGTCGAAGGAGCAGGAGTGACACTCTGATCAGGGTCAAGCCTCCAGCCAATGTCTACATTCTAAGGTTGCTGCGCATATTGCCTCTGTCTACGGAGACAAAAATGTACACATGTAATTATTAATAACATACAAATGCTATTATGTATTGCATGTCGTGAATCCAGGATTAAACCAATAAAACATGATTTCTTGTTAATGACTACATGTAGATGTGTGAACACTATGCTGTAAATTAGGATGTGTTCTCAGTCAACTTGATAGAATAATGTTAAATAATGATAAACTAATACAAATAGAGATGACAAAAAACTGCAGAAAGAAAAAAGTGTAACCTAGGACAAGCTGTGCTGTCAGACCAACAGCAGACAGAGCTGTCTGCTAAAGAAATCTAGCTAGCCAAAGGGGAACTAGATGAAAGGTCTGGTGGAATTTGTGTGAAAGGACAGACATCATATACTCAAGGCTTGGTGGGCTAACTCCAAACAAATATTAGCTTAGCAACATTAACCAGATATTTTCTATCTATCTGAAATAAACCATACTGTTTATCTATTTCGATAGCGAATCATCTAATGTTAATTGAATGTGAGGATTAATTTATAGACACAGATTAATCTTATTCTATGACTAAATTATCAAGCTTATCAAGAGATCTCCAGGTTAAATCTGTGTCCGCGAAACTGGTCAATTATGTTCCAGCAAAGCCATAACAAATTTTCATGACATAAAAAGTTAGCCTGTTTTGCTATAAACAAAGACTCTTACGTTTGTTGGAGTTGTGCATGGTCTGAAGGGACTACATACGTCAGGGTTTGAATTTCTTTTTGGGTCTTTCCTTTTTGGGTCCTGGGTGGCACGTATTTTATAAACTCCTTTTACATCACCAGTTGTCACCCATTACTTACCCAGACTGGACTCGAAACCCCAATGAGCAAGCTACAACCAGAAACGGATGCACAGGGGATAGAAAGGAACCTGGGGAGAACCCTTGACTGCAGCTGGTCTTTGAGGGGGGGGGTTGTTCCCTTCAGGTTGTGCCGCATGGAGATTGAAAGAGCACATGACATTTGAAAGATACATCCTTCATCCACATATATATTCAGGTGACCACAGGGCCAACAAATACAGGTAGACACAGGTGGGCTCTGCCTAGTCTTTAGTGTGAATCCATATCAGCAACACAACCAGGTGGGCAAGGACACGGAGGATAACGTAGGCTGTGGGCAGTGACAGCAGGGTGTGTCAAGCAGAAAGTAGGTCAGCTATACAATCAGGTGGAATTTGAACAAAAACAGCTAGATGTTGTCAGATCGTACAGTCCCGGGGCATGGTTCTAGGGGGCTCAGGCCCACCAAATATCTAACAACAGCACAAAGCACCCCTTTTATTTTCAACAATTTACCAGATAATGTGAGACAGGACTGACATACCTTGGTCCCCTGGCAGATGAACTATTTTGGTGTAAATACTGGAGAACAAGATTGGGGTCCCATCTCATGACAACCCGAGACAGACCAAACAAGGCAGGAAATAGTTCAACTCACTTTGCCTAACACCAGACCACCAAAGAGATTCAATCACACCGCAGCCACCTTGGGACAAAGGTGTTCTCTGCCAGCAGACAAGCCACTGAGTAAAATATGTTTCAGTAAATGCTCAAAGGTTGAGAAAGAGCCTTGTGTTTTACATGGATTAAATCATTCCACAAAAATGAGCTCTATGGAACTAAGTCCAGCCTCCAGCTGTTTGCATAAACTTTTTAGGAACATCAAAAAGGCCTGCGACTTGTGACCATAGCTTATGCCGTAGCATATATAAAGAGGATCAAGTAGAGAGGCTTTTACTTTGTATTATGAATTCCGTTGTTTGCACCAACATCTGAAGTGCCTCGCGATCTAGGCGGTGCAGTTGCCAAACAAAAAGTGGTGCAGCCGGTCAAGATGCTGTCAAAGCTGCAGCTTTAGAAAGGTCTAAGGAACCTATAGCTCTGAAACTAATAGAGACATGGTCAGTCCATTCCCTTCTCCACCCTAAGCTCGTCTTTCTTGTTGACATCAACAGAGATATTTTCATGGTACCAATTCCATGCCTCTGACCTACTTCATAACTGTAATTAGAACGATCACCACTGTGTCGTCAGTGAACTTAAAGATGTTTTCAGGAGTTGTGCATGTCCCTACAGTCATGGGTATACTGGGAGTACAGGAAGAGACACAAACACAAACCCCTCAGGGTCCTCATGTAGAGGGACAGTGTTGTGGATGGGTTATTTCCTTCCCTCACCCCCCAAGTGTGGCATATTTGCTAAGGGGGGTGTTCAGTCCCAGGATCCTGATGAGATTGGAGCTCACTATGCTGTTAATCACTGAGCTGTAGTTAATGAACAGCATTTTCACATTATTCGTCTTGTTCAGGAGGAAAGTGTGTGGAGTGCAATAGAGATAGCATCATCTGTGGATTTGTTGGGGTGATATGCAAACTAAAGTAGGTTTATAGAATATCTGGGAGAACATAACATTGTCATTATGTCAGATTGCTAAACAATTCTGTGTCTTACGACGAATTCTATTCAGAGTTTTACTGTTATGAACATATTCTAGTTTCCTGAATTAAAATAACCGACCCCAAGAAACGACCTCCCTTGGTGTGGATGTTTTGTTGTTTTCTAATGGCTCTATTGAGCCCACTGAGTGTTGACATTGTGCCAGCATCAGTTTGCAGTGATTCTTTTAACAAAACGCTTTGTAGATTGATGGGTTCCATATTACCAAACATAAAACACAAACCAGGATGGTTGAAATCATGAGACCAGAGACAAGAATAATTTGACCGTTTATTTTTTAATTAAGGAGTGGTGCTTTTCTCCCATACGAGTACAATCCATCACCAAAAAGCATGATCAACACAATATAGAAACACTTTGAAAACAAAGTATTTCGGTCCTGGACTGTTTAAACACAGACAAGTATTGACAAGAAACAATTGGTCTGCTATTCCTAGAGTTGAAGAAATAAATTAACCACAAAAAGGCCATCGTTGGCGTTTTGTGGTATTTTGTAGCGTGATGAGCATCTGTTCATCTCTTCCCCTGTAGCTGCTCCAAAGTGAATGAGTCCCCAGCCTGAGGTTGCTTAAGTAGTAAAGATACAAGACAGTAATTAGTGCAAACAGGTAGATGGAATTGTCTTCCCTTCTCACCTCCCAGGCTTGTCTCCCTCTGGGTCCTCAAGTCCATAGGATGCTGTTCCCTCACAGTAGTATAATATGGTAGGCAGCATTCTATGAGGCATTCTTACAAACTTGAGACCACCTTAACATTAGAAGTTGTGCATCAAATGTTAAGAAAGAGACACGTCCATATTCCTTTAGTCTTAGCTGATTTTGCAGTCTGGTAATGATGGCCCAGAGACAATTCAGCAAAATGTATGTTTTAATTCATCCAAAACTCTGTAAAGCATAGAATTCTACATTTTTTCAAGATCTGTTTGTTGAATAACATATAAACAAATCCATCAACAAAGGTTTCTAGCAACAGCATGTTCGCTTAGAATCAAGGTTTGTAAACTTGCCGAGTCTTTTCAGGATAACGCCTCGTCCGCCTCTTCTGAGTCTTCGGGATAGTCCTAATCCAGAGGGAAATGGCCAGAGGGAAAAAACTGTTTGTGAGTCTGCAAGAGTGTGCCCTGATGCTCCGGTAGTGTCCACCAGACAGCAGCAGTGTGAACAGACCATAGCCTGAGTGGCTGTAGTCTTTGATGATGTTCTGAGTTTTCTTAGGACTACCTATTGTGGTAGATGCTTTGAACAGACGATGACACGTCCTCTGAAGGGCCTCGCAATCAACAGCGGAGCAGCTGCTATAGAGGGTAGTAATGCAGCCTGAGAGGTCACTTTCAATGGTGCACCTATAGAAGTTGGTGAGAGTGTTTGCAGACATGCCAAACTTCTTGAGTCTCCTCAGGAAATATAATCACTTTTGGTCAGTTTACACTGCAGAGTCTGCTTGCCTGCGCCTGGTGAGGTCATCTTTGATGAACACACCGAGGACTTTGAAGTCAGAGACTCTCAACTTCAGCTCCATCGATGTGTATGGGGGCATGACCCCCCCCCCCGTCGTCGCTTCCTGGACTCCACGATCATCTCCATAGTCTTGCGGATGTTGAGAGAGAGGTTGTTGTCCTGTACCATGTAGCCTGGTCCCCTACCTCCTCTCTGTAAGTGGCCTCAACTTTGTTGGAGATGACACCCAGGATGGTGGTGTCATCTGCAAACCTAACATATGACATTGGAGCTGCATGTGGCCACGCGGTCATATGTGAACAGGGAGTCGAGGAGGGAACTGGGTATGCAGCCCTGAGGGGCTCCGATGCTCCAGGTCAGTGCAGAGAAGGTGAGGTTGCTCAATCTCACCACCTGGCGTTGGTTCGTCAGGAAGTCCTGAATCCAATTGCAAAGCGAGGTGTTAAGTCCAAGGGTCCTCAACTTAGAAAAAAATCTCCCGACCTACTGTTGACAGAAAAGCTTCTGTTAACAGAACTAAAAAAACAATATTGTGTAATTGAGACCCTGTATGTTACATGCCCTTAAAAAAGCACACAACTATTCATTATAATGGTTTAGTAAAACTGCCAAAATAGAACGCATGCTAGCAGAAAAATGTCATGTTATTACGCCTTTGCTATAACCACTGCCCTCACTACTGTAGTTGTATAAACATTCCCAGATGTAATTCATTAGTTTGGGGCAAAAATACTGAGTAATTTAAACTGAAACAGTGTTGCCTCCTGAAAGGCTGGAGGCTTTGAAAACATACAGAGCCTAGTTCATGTCATTTGGTTGGCCTACTTTTTCCTCCTTCCAAAAAGCTGTTTAATGATATGCATATAATGTGGCTTGGTCATATTGCAGTGGAGCAACAAACACACATTTTAACAAAATTTTAACAGAACATGTACATGAAAGTCACAGCTAGCCTTAAGATACTTTTTTAATGAAAGCGTGGTGATGAGAAGGCCTTTGGGAGTTGTATGGTAGGTTCAGTGGCACAATGTTCTTGAATGTTACAGGTGTTACAGATGTGATACCTCTTCTACTTGCTGCAGATGTTACAGATGCGCTTCCTCTTCTACTTGCTGCAGATGTTACAGATGTGATTCCTCTTCTACTTGCTGCAGATGTTACAGATGTGATTCCTTTTCTACTTGCTGCAGATGTTACAGATGTGTTCCTCTTCTACTTGCTGCAGATGTTACAGATGTGCTTCCTCTTCTACTTGCTGCAGATGTTACAGATGTGATTCCTCTTCTACTTGTTGCAGATGTTATAGATGTGATTCCTTTTCTACTTGCTGCAGATGTTACAGATGTGTTCCTTTTCTACTTGCTGCAGATGTTACAGATGCGCTTCCTCTTCTACTTGCTGCAGATGTTACAGATGCGATTCCTCTTCTACTCGCTGCAGATGCTACAGATGTGTTCCTCTTCTACTTGCTGCAGATGTTACAGATGTGATTCCTCTTTTACTGGCAGCAGATGTTACAGATGTGATTCCTTCTTCGATTTGTTGCAGATGTCATAGATGTGATCCTGTTCTACTTGATGCAGTTGTTATAGATGTTACACATGTGATTCATCTTCTGCTTGCTGGAAAGGCATGTTTGGTTTATATAGCATATTGTTATGCTGTGACCCAGATGAACAGTTGGGCTCAGTTCACCACGCAGCTCTTTAGTGATTCTTATTGAGGGCTGAATGTAGAACATGGAGATGTGCTAAACATACTCAGCCCTAATTAGGTTCCCATGTTTGTCCCCCTCATCTGCTGGCTTTTACAGCAGTTGTGAGACTTGAGGGTATATGGTCAGGTGTGTTTACGTTTTATTGAAAACATTTTAAAAAGGAAATTATTAATTTTACAATAAAATGTTACTGGCTGTATTTACTAAGAGAAGGGTGACCCTGCAACATGCTCTGACTGTAAATCAAATCTAATTTCTGCATCGATCGCTGGCATCAGTGATGCTTGCCACATGTCAGGTAGGGTCAACCCAGCAAATCCCTCCGATTTAATTTCCTAGGAGGGTGTGAAGGGAGAAAGAGAGAGAGAAGGAGGTTGCTCAGAGGTAGTGGAGGGAAAGAATTGGTTCATTTTATCACCTGCTGTTCAGTTCATAAACAGACGCTTGAACACACAATGCATAGAGACACACACACACAAACACACACACACACATTGCACTATTTAGGATCTGATAGAAGGCTGCAGATATTGATATACGAAATAGATCACTGCTAAAAATAACCAAGACTCCATATATAGGACTCGGCAGGAACCCATGTTTCCTCAACACAAAATTAACAAACAGTTTAAATGTTTCTAACATATCTGTGCAAATGACTGTGTTGTTTTAAACTTCTTATCCTTTCTAAGACAGAAAATGTGTTCAAATCAATGGATTTTATTGAAAGCTACCTGGTTTGGGCAAAGATAATTTAACTGACCAGTACTATGTGTCTGTGTCGGCAGGTGTATGAGGAGTGACAGATTTGGTAATAGTGACAGGTGTGCACTATTGGTATTGGTTTGGCTTAAGATGTTACGCAGATTATGTATCATCTACAATTTAATCAGAAATAATGGGTTCTCTAAAACGTTTTATACTGAAAGTAACAGCATCCTTCTTCTACCACTTTTCAGTGAAGATCTAGCAGGCATATAAATGACTGAAAAAAGGCATGGTAAGTTGGTGTCTACATGGTAAGTGTTGTCTACGTGGTAAGTGTTGTCTACATGGTAAGTGTTGTCTACATGGTACGTGTTGTCTACATGGTAAGTGTTGTCTACATGGTAAGTGTTGTCTACATGGTATGTGTTGTCTACATGGTAAGTGTTGTCTACATGGTAAGTGTTGTCTACATGGTAAGTGTTGTCTACATGGTACGTGTTGTCTACATGGTAAGTGTTGTCTACATGGTAAGTGTTGTCTACATGGTAAGTGGTGTCTACATGGTATGTGTTGTCTACATGGTAAGTGTTGTCTACATGGTAAATGTTTTCTACATGGTATGTGTTGTCTACATGGTATGTGTTGTCTACATGGTAAATGTTGTCTAAATGGCAAGTGTTTTCTACATGGTAAGAGTTGTCTAAATGGCAAGTGTTGTCTACATGGTAAGTGTTGTCTACATGGTAAGTGTTGTCTACGTGATAAGTGTTGTCTAAATGGCAAGTGTTTTCTACATGGTAAGAGTTGTCTAAATGGCAAGTGTTGTCTACATGGTAAGTGTTGTCTACATGGTATTTGTTGTCTACATGGTAAGTGTTGTCTACATGGTAAGTGTTGTCTACATGGTATGTGTTGTCTAAATGGTAAGTTTTATCTAAGGTGCAATGATATTTGTTCATATCTTTCAAACAAAAAACATTGCAATTTCTAAAAACAAAACCAGCCACTACTTAACTGCTACACATACTTTGATGTTCTTTTTTAGATTTGTCCTTTCATTTCTGTGCTTTTAGTTTTGGTTGCATGGTGGCAATGTTTTAGCCAGATAGCTACTGCAGTTAGACAAATTTATGTTTTAAGAAAAATATAATTACATTTTACAACAAAAGCACTAACTCAGAGTTTGACATTCTTCTTAGCCTTGTTAACGTTAGCTTAGGGTTCCTGGTAGCTAGCTATAGAGAGTTTTGTCTAAGTCTTCTTTGGCTTCTTTGTCATTTTCATAATGTATTTTGTAGTAGGCAAGGGGGGAATTGACAGTTTTTCACCCTGGTCTCTAGATGCCATTATTGCTACTTACAGTAAGCCAACTTCTCTCCCTATGGTGTACTTATGCTTTATATATATCATCCAGGTAAAATGTGCATTAAAATAGCCGAGGAGGAAAGCCTGCCTCGCAGAAGGTGATAGAATGGATGGAACGGGAACAGAACTGTCTGGGAAGTAGGGGCATGCTCCAAAAATTATAAATTGACATACTGAAGAAATCCTACCTAGTGCAGCTTTTACATTGTGTTAGCACTGGTGTTTAGAGTGTCACTCAGAATGACTGTAGGTGTTAAGGTATCACTGATTGGCTGTGAGCAGAACAAACCATTTTTACAGAAAAAGTGAATCATTACACTGTATAAAAAAACATGAACCCTTCACCAATGCAATTCTTCTGTTTAACGAACGGTGTAACTTTCTCGATAGTACAGAATACTTACATTCACTGACTGATTTATAATTATATTTAAGCCAAGCAAATGGGCCCATCAAGGCCTGGACCAGGGACAAGGTTCACGCTTCTCCCTCCCTATCGGCATTACTGCATGAACCATCAGAAAGCTTCATCATTCTTCAGGCTGGGGTAGCTATATATACCCTGCCTGTTGGGCTTCAGCTCATATTTGAACTTTTAAAAACACAGCTTTGCCACTAATCATAATTTACATTAAAACCTCATGATTCTGTTATTGTTGGGCCAATTTATAATTATATTAATTCAAAGTGGGCAGAGTAAAAGCCACAACTCCGAAAGGTCCTTTAAAAGGGTTCCTTGGAGAGTTTATAGGGATTGACCCACATTTTCAACTTAGAGGTTCCGTTTCAAATCTTTCATTTTTAAAGTGTAATTGCAGTTTTTTAAGGCATCTCCTGACATTCTGGGGACTTTCTTGCTAACACACTCACATCCACACACAACCACACATTCATACACTTCCTGCCGTAAGAATAATGAAAATAGAGAAGGGTTAGAAGCGAAAAAATCCAAAAGGGTATTACAACACAAATGTGAGTCCTAAAGGAGAATCGTTATGTAAATAAAACAAGAGCCCATCAGTTATGCCGACTATTTCAGGCTTCGGCTCGAAAGGCTAATAGCTCAATAGGAGAGTGTTAGTGTAGTAGTGCTATAGCTTAAAAGGGCGTATTGCCATGCATCCACTTATCATCTAGACTGCGGTGGGTCTATTACACTCATAAAGATTGGGCCCTATTGAACATAAGTCACCTTAGAGTTGTTGGCACATAACACACACACACACACACACACACATACATACATATTGACTGTGCTGCAAGTGGATGTGCTATTCGGAGCGTCGTGTGGCGATACGAATTGTTCAAGAATAAGTCAGGGTGGAGGATTGGAATCTCCAGGGATTTCCCTGTCTGTTGGCACCCCACCGAATGCATGAGGCGAGTCTGGGGCAGCCGTTAAAGGCAACTGGAATCGACCGCCATGTGAACTTGTCATCGCGCTTGTGGATCTGACTGAGTTCCTGGTTGGATGTGCATTGTGGAATGAAGCTGGATGGCCTGTTGCAGATGCCGTGAGCTTGTTGGGTGTTACTGCGATGAGACAGGGTCATAAGTACAATTGGATATCACAAAATTGGGGAGGTGAGAAGAAAGGAGGGGAAGTGGAAGAAAACCTAAAAAAAGGAAAATTACTGTGTCAATGTGCTAGAGTATATGTTGTTTCCTTCCCTGAACTTCGCTTATGTCACATCCTTATTATGTTAAGCACACACATCCACACACATGCTCTTGCATACAAAACATTATCGATTGCAAGTCTGTTGATATGCAGCATTGTACCTGAGTTAGGTTTAGGATTAAGATTAGGATCAGGATCCGTAAATAGCTGAAGAGTTTGTAAGGGACTGTTTCCAATACAGTACACACGGTCAGAACAGAGTTGTGCTAACTCCTTGCATCCCCTTCTCTCTCTTTTACACCTCATGCTATCATTTCATTCTAGGACTTTAGGGCGTGGTCCTGCCCTCCACGGCACAGTGATCCATCAGAATGCAGAGAGCACCCAGAGCCAATCTATAGCACATCTATTTCCTCCATGTCACACGGCATAAAGGAACTGTTTATTAAAGACTACAAACAGGTGAGGAGAGTGGACATGTAGGCGCGCATGCAGGCGCGCATGCAGGCGCGCGTGCAGGCGCGCACGCGCGCACACACACACACACACACGGATACTTAAAGTCATTATACACTAACTGGTGGGGAGGGTTTTAATGTGCTGTACACACACTCTCACAAACAAACACAAACACACACACACACTCTGATGCCTTGCCTGGCTGAGACCTGTGATGGATTGGCTGCAGCCCCACCATGACAGACGAGCGATGGATGGAGCGTTGGGCAGATGAAAGGAATGAGAGAAAAAAGAGAAAGAAGGAAAAGAGCTGAGTGCAGCGGTCTCCATGCCAGGGAGCATCTTACATCGCCCAAGGAGTCATTTCCTCGCCGGGCGAACGTGTCATTTCCTCTAAACAAACAGCACCTCTGTGTAATAGATGAGACCTGAAGGGCCACTGTGCCAACCCAACCTTCTCCTCATCTTCCTCCTCTTCCTCCTCCACTTTCCATCGCCTTACCACAAAGCTGTCAATCAATCCTGTCTAACCCCTCCCGTTTGTGGCCCCTCCCTCAGGATTAGTCACCCTGCCGGCAGATGAAAACGTCATCTCTCAGTCTCTTCCCCTCCTACAACCCCCACTACACACACACACACACACACACACACACACGCACACGCCTGCACACAACATAACTGAACAGGAACGAACAGACACACACACACACACACACACACAGACACAGACACACACACAGACACAGACACAGACACACACACACATAACTGAACAGGAACGAACAGACACACACAGACACACAAACACACACACACCCCTCAAATCGGCTGATCGATCCAACCCAGCAACCCTTCCGTCTTATGACTCTGACAGCTTCATTGACTGGCACAGGTGTGTGTGTCTGTTTGATATCACGACTGCTGTGTGTCCGTTTGATATCATGACGGGTGTGTGTGTCTACATCGGCGTGATGATGGGCCTTTGGTCGGTGGTGGTTGGATGTGAACAGACGTGTTTGTAAGCATGTCAGACATGATGTGTCAGTGTGTTTTCTAAACTGAAGCATGCTGTGTGTGTAAACCACAAATTACACACTTCTAATTATAATGTTAATGACATAATTAGCCCTGCCTCGGTAGAAAAAAGAGATATTCCTTTTACACAGAAAGAGGGGTCCTCAGCACACATTAAGCTGTCATGACATGGTGGTAGGATTTAAGGATACTCACGCAATAGCCTTTTTCCAAATTAGGATGTTTTAGGAAATTCTCTTGTTTTAGAAAATGTTCCTTTTGTTCTGGATGTTGATTTCTCAAGGTTACACAAAGGACACATTGTATGTATAAACACAAACACCTGCCATACATACTGTAGAGTGTACTCGGGTGTGTGTGTGTGTGTGTGTTGCGGCCCATGTGTGTGTTTGTGCATATATGTGTACCCAGGATCCCCTCACTCCATCTTGCTGGCTGCTTATGAATCTGGTCACATCTCTTGCTAGCAGGCAGGCAGGCAGGCAGTAAGGCGCTTTCACGCTCGCAGGTTTGCTTTGGTTCTCTAATACCCCTTCTCTTTGTGTGTGTGTATTTGGGTGTCTCTGTGAGTGTGAACGTGTGCGTGTGTTTGAGCCTGTGTATGTCTGCTTGTGTTTGCGTGCGTGTGTGTGTGTGTGTGTGTGTGTGTGTGTGTGTGTATTAGCCTCTCTCTTTGTGTCAGGGTGTGTGCGGGGGCTCTACACGCTGGGCTGATAAACCCACTTAGGCTTGGTCCTGATCCGTCAGCCCAGAGCTGGCAGCCCTGCTTTAGTTGGGAGCTGATCTGTGACGGCCTGCCACTCACAACCCGGCACCGCAGAGACACAGCACAAAGGACCGGAGCGGAGCGGAAGGAGGAGGAGTGTGAAGAGAGGGAGAAAGTAGGAGTGGGTATATCTGTGTCTTTTGTGAGCATGCTAGCTCTCACTCTCTGGCTGTCTCTCTATTTCACTCTCTCACTCGCTTGTTTTGCTTCTGCCTCTCTCTCCCCTCTCCTCCTCTCTCTCTCTGACTCTCCCTACCCCCCTCTCCATCTCTCGCTCCCTCTCTCTGGCCACACTGCTCCATCTCCTCTCAGCTCTCTCTGTCAGTTTGCTCTGTATCGCACACACACACACGTCTCTCTTCTGAGAAGGAGGCAGGAGGGCGGGGGGGTTGGTAAAGGAGGATAGTATCAGTAGTGGGATGAATGACAGGGTTGTGTTGGACGGCTATCAAAGTTGAGAGCCCCTGGGAAGCTAAGGTGTGTGTGTGTGCGTGTGTGTGCGTGTGTGTGTGTGTGTATGTGTGTGTGTGTGTGTGTGTGTGTGTGTGTGTGTGTGTATCTGTGTCTGAGTGTGTGAACGAGAGAGGGAAACAAAGTGGTTCAGAAAGCAAAAAGACAGGAAGAGAAAAAGAGACAATTTGAGAGAGCGAGAAAGAGAGGGAGAGAGAAATGCCATTCTTCATATCTGTCCAGCCCTTTGTCTGCAGAGGCAGTATCTCTGTACTGCAGCTACTCAACAAACACACACACACTCACACACATCATGATAAGAGACAGAAAAAGACAGGATCCAACCTGAAACATTAAGCCTGGTCTACAACATTGGCCCTGGTCTGTAACATTGGCCCTGGTCTTAATGTTTGTCCTGTCCTGTGCATTTTATCCTAGGATGTAACAATTAGTCTGGGCTGTAACATTTATCCTGATCTGTAACATTAGGACTGGACTTTAATACTAAGCCTGGTCTTTAACGTTAGGCCTGGTCTGTAACGTTAGGCCTGGTCTGTAACGTTAGGCCTGGTCTGTAACGTTAGGCCTGGCCTGTAATGTTAGGCCTGGTCTGTAACATTTGTCCTGGTCTGTATTGAATGGGGGTCTAACTTGGATCATCTGAATGCTTCTGAAAAACATCAGAAGGGGTTATTCCTCCCTCTGGTCTGAAATTGGGGTACTGTCCTGCTTACTAGGGGTACTGTCCTACTAGGGATACTGTCCTGCTTACTAGAGGTACTGTCCTGCTAGGGGTACTGACCTGCCAGGGGTACTGTCCTGCTAGGGGTACTGACCTGCCAGGGGTACTGTCCTGCTAGGGGTATTGACCTGCCAGGGGTACTGTCCTGCTTACTAGGGGTACTGTACTGCTAGGGGTACTGACCTGCCAGGGGTACTGTCCTACTATGGATTCTGTCCTGCTAGGGGTACTGTCCTACTAGGGATACTGTCCTACTAGGGATACTGTCCTGCTTACTAGGGGTACTGTCCTGCTAGGTATACTGTCCTACTAGGGATACTGTCCTACTAGGGGTACTGTCCTACCAGGGGTACTGTCCTACTAGGGATACTGTCCTGCTATGGGTACTGACCTGCCAGGGGTACTGTCCTGTTTGGGATACTGTCCTGATAGGGATACTGTCCTACTAGGGATACTGTCCTACTAGGGGTACTGTCCTACTAGGGGTACTGTGCTGTTGTTGAAATCTCACACCAAGGAACTTATTCCATCAATACATGGGAACTAAAACCCCTTGTGTCCTGACTGAACTCCCACTTCACAGTATGTCACCTGAATGTCCAAGCATGTTACTGGCAAAGCCTCTCCTCACTTGACCATTTCCTGTCTGTGGGGAACCTTCTGGCTCATAATGGTCACTGCCCATCACCGAGACGGACACTGAAGACCGATATGACGGGTGGGGTGAGGTACTAGCCTGCGTCAGCAACATCTGACACAGAGACACAAACAGCACGGGGGGGGGGAGACGGAGGAAGAATAACAGCGCGAAGGGGTGGGTTCCCGAAAGAAGGAGAAAAACAGATGAGAGAAATGATGGAAAATAAGTGGAATAGGAGATGAGGAGAGTCGGAGGAAGCGAAAGAAGAGAGAGAAAGAGAGAACCCTTTAAAGCCAACTTTGCGGAGAGAATGAGCCTGCTCAGCAGTATAGAGTTAGCCCAGGGTTACTGTGTAGGGCTCCTCATCAGCAACTCCTGCTGTGAATATCAATGATGCATGGCTGCTACAGCACACAGCTCCTGATGTAGCGCCTTCATCATCTTCTTCATCATCCTCTTCATCATCATCTTCATCACGGAACCTCAACCTCTCCTACATAAGCTTCTGAATTACATAACTGCGACGTTGAACCACAGAGATCCTAGGCCATACTCATGTTCCAGACTGGGATTGGTCTCCACTGAGGTAAATCTAGTTTCGATAGCACCAGATAGCTGGAACAAAGTATAAAAAACTCAACATTTTGATATTGCGTACCACTCAAGCAATTGAGATGTTACTTAGGGACATTTGTATGGAGCAATGTAACAGTTTTGTAACAGTATCAGGTACATTTTTGCCTACATTTTGTGTTTTTATTTAGTTGTTTTATGATGTGTTATTAAGCAAGGCTGATTTGGAAAAGACATTGCCATTGGTCTAAAATCCCCAAAACAGGTTAAATCTAAATGACTGTCACCTCTTGGCACTGGCCCAGATTTTTATAACCTCTACTTCATCAGTAGTGAAGTCCACTCAGCCACGGAAAGGTTTAACAGTATTCTCTCCTAGCACCACACCAATCTGCACTGCCACAAGACCTGGGTCAGAATACATTTCGATATCCATCTATTTCATAATTTCTCTTTTAAAGATGACACTTTAATTGAAACTACTGTCATCAAAATCTTATTTTGTTCATAAATTAGAAGTGTGGAGGATAAAAATAAAAATCTTCATACATGCGTGTATGAAAAAAGCGTTACACATTGGTACACAGACATCTGTTTTTTCTGTGTGGATTTACATGACACTGAACTGGAGGGTTCCTGTAGAGCTTGAACATAAATTAATTATATTTTTTACACAGTGGACAAAGCAGACAGTTGTCACATGTAGCAGCAAATATTCAGCTGCAAACGAAAAGTGTGCAAGGGTGTCTGTAGGTCAGTGCTAGCTTGTCTGTACTGAGTCAACTTTGATTCAATAACATCTATTTGTTCTTTAAACTCATCTTGGACACTTTTTTCTTCTGGATTTTCCTAGATGTAAATAAATTGGACAATGATAACTCATGTCAGAAGTTTTTCCACCTTTATTGTGACCTATAACGTGAACAATTCAATTGAAAAACAAAGTGAATGGTGAGTTAAACTTAACGTAGGTCTGCGTGACAAACAATGCAGCCTCACATGCAGGGAGAGGGAATATCATTCAAACGCATTAAGTTGCCACAACAGTGTGGTGGCCAACCCAAATAGCTAGTAAGATAGCATTCAAAATCTAGTTTTCATGGTGGTAGGCTTTAAGCTGTAAATTCACGTCAAAACCTTCAAATACTAAAATTTCAAACATTCTAAAATAAAAATTATTGTTCTTTGAACAAATAAGTATATTCTGCGTGTGTGTGTATGTATGTGTGTGTGTGTGTGTATGTATGTGTGTGAGTGTGTGTGTGTGTGTGTGTGTGTGTGTGTGTGTGTTGGTCCTGGTCTTTAACATTGGTCAATGATCAATAGATAGATAGATAGATACATAGATTGATAGATAGATAGATAAAGTCAGATTATTGAAATAACTGAACTAGCTAGTATTTCAACTCAGGTCTGGCCAGCACAAAGTGAAAAGAAAATATCTATTAATGCCTTCCTCTCTTTTTTTGCTGTATCCCTCTTTTCCTCTCATCTTCCCATCCATCCCTCTCTCAATTTTTAATTACAGAGAAGCAGAGAGCAGCAATAACCTGCTTCTCTAATTACACAGCCCCTGACTCTCTCTCCCTTCCCCTCAACCTGTTCCTCCCTTTTTCCCCTCTTTATTCTATCTATTTCTTCTCTCTTTCCTTCCCTTTCTGAGCTCCACTGGCTCAGTGCCAACAGCCTGTGGAATCACTCTTGCTGCTGAGAGCAGGAGAAACACCCTTACAGGGATGAAAGCTCAAGCATACCGATTTGATCCCCTGTTACCGGGGAACTGTCCTGCAGTGCTGGACATTTAAAACTTGTAGTGGATCAAATGTTTCTCTCATCAAAAATGTATCAACCTGGAGAAAAATGCAGAGCAATTATAATATGCATAATGATTTACATTTCCTGCATCTGAAGGATTATTTACCTTAAGCAAACTGGCACAAATGAAAATCTTGTTTGTGTTTGTGTGAATTATAAGTGTGTGTGTGTGTGTCTGAGTGAGACAGCGAGAGACAGAGAGAGAGGGAGAGAGAAAGAGAATGTGTGTGCGTGCGTGCGTGTGTGTGTGTGTGTGTGTTGGTGTGTGTGTGTACACAAACATGTTCGAAGGGGCAGGCACGAGGCTGATCAGCTTCCTAATGAGAGAGAACACTAATCATATTTCACACTGACACAAACACAATCACAACATCTGTATCAGCTGCCTACAAGCCCTCTCCCTCCTCCTCCACCTCCCTCCCTCTTTCCCTCCTCCTCCACCTCCCTCCCTCTTTCCCTCCATCCTATCCATCTCCCTCCTTCCCCTCTAACTCCTTTCCTCCATCTGTCTCTCTCCCTCCGCTCCTTTCCACTCCACCACTCTCTTCACCTTTGTACTACTCCAACTCTATCGCCCTCCCTCTTTTCCTCCCTCTCCACTTCTCATTCCCTCCTTCTCCACTTCCCTCCCTCCCGCTCCACCTTCCTCGCCTGCTTCTCTAGGACAGCGCTGGGTATGATCAGTAGACCAGTAAACACCTGAAACAAGACCAACACTGAACCACATGCAAACTCTCCCTGTTCCTGGGATAGCCTTCTCCCCTTCTCTCTTCCACTCCCCCTTACCCCCCTCTCGTCCCTCTCCATGTCAACATTAACTATGGGTTAGGGGGTGGAGGCCACAATGTAATTTACCAACGGGTAGCCCTATCCATCACACAGACAATGTACACACTCTGCCTCCATGCATCACTTGGGTCTGCAAGAGAAATGTGTGTGTTGGAGAGAGAAATATACAGATACAGTAGATAAAGGATGCAGGCAGAATAGAAATAGATCCCGGGAGAGAGTGAACAGAGAGCAGGGACAGTGAAGTAATAGCAGATAGGGCAGACCAGTTGGACAGCAGGAGCGGGATGTACCCAGAAGCCCCTCTGCTGCAATCAAGGCTCTGTCACCATCTGGACGCCATTTTAAAACCATCAGCTACAGTTCTCCACGTAAACAAGGGTGCAACCCCAGACATGCCCCCTTTCCTGATGGCTCAGCATTCTCTGTAATTGACCTGAAATGGCTGTTGTCAGAGTTGTCAGAGTAAGTTTGTAATGGAGCCAACATAAGATCACTATGTGGCAATTGGTTCAAATTCTGGTCGGATCTGGAAAACCCAGAAATAATTGACTTGCCAACTGGTTGTAGTTAATTACATGCTGCATTCATTGAATTGGAAATTCTAAAATGTTCCTATTTCTAATTAGCATGTGAACAAGGATGTAGTCCATTATTGCCCAAACCTTTAGGGGTTTTCTTTCGAGCCAGACGGCTACCTCAACAATCTTGAAATGCCTACAGATGTCTGTGGAACTTAGTATGAAAATGCGCACATGAGGGAGGTATCAGAAATTAAACATGTAGAGGTGTGACATTGTTGCCTTTCCACCTGCACTTGAGAAAGCTACTGATTTTGAATGAACACAATTCTTGACCAAGTTTCACCCCCACCTACTAAAAATGAATGGTTTCCTGCTCCAGAGAACAGTCCCTGGAACATGTTTTTTCTGCATTTCCAAAGCTAGGATTGTCACCAGACCTTGTTAGATGCCAACACGTCTGACTGTGAGAAACTGGTTAGTCTATAATAGAACCAACGGATCTGACTGTGAACAACTGGTCTATAATAGAGCCAACACATATGACTGAGGAACATTGGTTAGTCTATAACAGAGCCAACACATCTGACTGTGAGGAAAATTGCTTAGTCTATAACAGAGCCAACACATCTGACTGTGAGAAACTGGTTAGTCTATAATAGAGCCAACACATCTGACTGTGAGGAACAGTGGTTAGTCTATAATAGAGCCAACACTTCTGACTGTGAGGAACAGCGTTCAGTTTATAATAGAGCCAATATGTCTGACCGTGAGGAACAGTGGTTACTCTATAATAGAACCAAAATCTCTGACTGTGAGGAACAGTGGTCAGTTTATAATAGAGCCAACATTTCTGACTGTGAGTTACTTTGGTTCATCTGTAATAGAGCCAATACTTCTGATTGCAAGGAACAGTGGTTAATTTCATAAAAGGGCCAACACTTCTGACTGTTAGTGACTGTTGTAATTCTATAATAGAGACAAAACTTCAGACTGTGAGAAAACAAACAAAGCAACACCCATCGTTTGGGGAAAACACCCCAGTTAGTCACATAGACAGCCGTTAAAAATAATGTTCTTTCATCGCTCCTTTTGAAATAGTCAGATTGCAAATAAAATGCTAAAATAGGATTGTGTTGTGGGGCAGTTGACTGACACTGGATTTTGAGTGCTACTAATTAAAAAACTGAAAAACACAGGCAAGCGTATCACGAAAAGAAAATGTGAGCACAAAGCGTTGTGCTAATTGTAACGAAAATGTTATTGCATGATTTTGAATTGAAGAGATATATGTTGAGTATAATGCTGCAGAAAAGACAGTTTGGTAAAAAGTCTGGTGTCAATTGCAGTCTTTTGACTGTAGAATAACAGGAGTCTCTAAAAGTTGTCCTAGGTGTGGGGGGCATGGAAGGGAGGGGCAGATGAGCAGGAAAACTCTCAGTATAATGGTGCCAACATGACTGGTTATGAAATGGAGTTATTCCTCGTTCATGTAATGTCAGAAAGTTGTGATTAGTGTATTTCCAAAAATCTATCTAATTTATGCACACTACCGTTGAAATGTTTGGAGGCACTTAGAATTAAAAAAAAAAAATGTAACAACAAAATGTTTGTACTTTAAATTTCTATTATTTTTTTTCAGGGCTGTATATATTGGAATACAGAGGCCAATTATCAACAACCAGTCCGGTGTTCCAATAGCACTTTGTGTTTGCTAATGCTAGTTTATTATTTAAAGGTCTTTTTGATCATAAGAAAACCCTTCTGCATTAATGTTAGCATAGCTGAAAACTGTTTAAAGAAGCAATAAAACTGTCCTTTAGACGAGTTGAGTATCTGGAGCATGAACCATTCTGGGTTAGATGAAAGGCTCAAAACATATAACTTTCTTCTAAAACTCGTCAGTGTATTCTTATTGTGAAAAATGAGTGCTATTCCATGTGAGGAATTGTCAAGAAAGTGAAGATCTCTTCCTACTCCCTTCACAGAACAGCACAAACTGGCTGTAACCAGAATAAAAAGAGTGGGAGGTCCCGTTGCCCAACTGAGCATGAGGGTAACCACATTAAAGTGTCTAGTTTGAGAAAAAATAACATACAGGTCCTCAAGAGACCGTTCCATAAATAGGGGACTTGTACAGGGCAAAAGGGATCTTGAAATAGGAAGGCTAGCACTCAGTTTTGCAACACCATGCGTTAACCTGTGGATGGCACTTGATTGGAGGGAATATCCTACTGGACAACAGGACAATGAGCCAAAGCATAACTCCAAACGATGCAATAACTATTCAGGGAAGAAGCAGTGAACTGGATTTATGACTATAGCTGAGTGGCCAGCACAGTCACCGGATCTCAAACCTGTTGAGCTGTTGTGGGAGCAGCTTGACCGTAAGAGGTGCCCATCATGCCAATCTAACTTCTGGAAGCATAGTGTGAAATATCTTCAGATTCCCTTAAGAAACTGACGACTAGAATGTCAAAGGTCTGCAAGGCTGTTACTATTGCAAATGATTATTTGACGAAAGCAAATTTTGAAGGACATCATTATAATTTCAATAAATAATAATTATTTCTAACCTTGTCAATGATTACATTTCTTATTCAGTTTCCATGACTTTCTTTTGAAACTTATTTCATGAATGTTTTCATGGAAAAAAAGGACATATTGGAGTGACCCCATACTTTTGAACGGCTGTGTATGTTAACGTGGGTCTATATATAGACATGGGGGATACAAAATGGCTGAGCAATAAGGGTTGTGAAAAAGATCTATTGATGCAGTGCTTCTCACCAAAGCTTAATTTATAGAAACCAATGAGTAAACCTGCTTCTGATGGAACCAAACAGGGCATGTATTCCTTAGGTCCATCCATCAAAAATTGGACACCATCATTAACTGGACATTGTGCTAATGAGTAAGTGTTAATTGCTGATATTTCAATTAGCATACTGGCATTATCAATGTCAGAACACTGTGTATACATGAAAAGAGGAGAGAAATCCATGACAGAGAAAAAGAGTGTGAGAGGGAGATAGAGGGGGGAGAGGGGAGGGAGATGGAGAAAGTGAGATGGAGATAGAGAGCGAGAGAGTTGAGAGAGTTGATGATCTGATACTGAGTCCACACACACCATCGAAGGCAGCGGTATGGTAATGACATGGAAATTATATGGTAATGATATGGTAATCTGGCAGCGTTATTCTACTCACCAGAGACAGAGAGGAACTGCCATACGCTGTACACACACACATACACATACACACACACACACACTCAGACACACGCACACGCACGCACACACAAAACAGCAGACCACCAACTAACTGCCAGTTTGAATTGTTTCTTGTCGTGTTTTCAACAGAATACACCACCGCGGCACACAAACTGAACCAGAATACCAGACAGTGAATTTAGTCTTAGCTGCAAGCTTGAACTGAAGGCTCTATTCCTGTCTTGGTCTCTGAAGTTTTGCATGGAGCCATATGCGGATCATGCCCGTCAGTACAACACTGCCCCCCTATGGTAAGACTAAGCTACAGCAGTATAACCAGAAGGCAGCTGTGAGCAAGATGAAGAGATGCAGTCCAAAAATATACCAATAGAACCCATTGATATGCCAGACAGAGTCATCTCTGGATATCACCGCCTCATGCGTAATATAATTTCATGATACATACATTTTTGGCATTAACTGTTTTCTAATTAATAAACAATTGTGTGATATTATAGCTGCTTACGTGTTTCCAGCTAAATGGACAAAATGTTTTATAAAACATAAAGCGCATAAAGCGCTGAAACACATGGATGACTCAAAACAGTGAAAAAACAAGCATCACTGTCACGCCAGCCTCCCTCTCCTCTAACTGTATCTGATTGACAGGTGGAATATATCCAAGCAATATCGCTAGATGCACGCTTCTATTCCCTCTCTGCCGCTCCATCCGACGGCCAAATTAACCTCTGTGCCAACAGGAGGGGTTGCTCGGCGAGGGCCAATCAGCAGGTGATTAGGGCGGTGGTGGCGGGGTGAGGGGTCATCGTGACGGGACCATCACAAGCCTGATTGGTTTCAATCAGCGACTGGTTGTAGGTACAGCTGGGAACTGAGCCACAGCGGGCACTAATCAAGGCGTCCCACAGAGAGGCATGAACAGTCACACACATACACAAAAACAGGCACACACAGATTTGTGTGCACACAAATAGATATACACACACACACACACACACACACACAAACACAGACACATTAAAGTGTGACCACTGGTAAGAAATGAACATTCATAGACAAATGGATAAATGGGATATCGTGTAAGCCAACAGACAGAAACACATACCCACACACACAAACACACATACATTGTGTCAGGAGGTATGACTGTGGCGAAATGAACAGTCAAGCGGTCTTGGATGATTGTAAGGAATAGTGACAGAGGATAAGAGACATGCGGAACAGGGATGTGTTCAAGAAACACAGAATCATGTTCAAGAAACACGGAATCAATCACAGAGCCAACACACAATGTCATTATGGTGAAGTGCCACTTTTTCAGTATTTTTTAAATTAATTTCAAATAATACACCTGATTTGTGTTTTCCCAGTAGAGTTACATATAAAAACCCTTGCGGAGATGAGAGATAATCTGGACAGGTCTTTAAAATGGTTGTGTCCTTCTGGAGGTCTCTGGAGTTACTCCTCTTACACCCATCAGAGATCAAGTAGTCAATAGGAAGGAGAGACATTGAAAAAGGTAAGCCGTATAGTGACTGACTTGTAGTTAGCTGCTTCATTGTGAGACCAGTGTTCAATTCCTTCTCACGGTTAAGCCAGGGGTCTTGCAAGGGAGGCAAAATTGGCAAGCACCACCCGGGTTTGGGAGTAATTTTTTATGGTTGCCTCGTTGTGCCCTATCAAAACCTTGAGGCAGCTCGGGTGTCTGTGAGCTCGATTGAGGTAAAAGGCTGGAGATTTTGTTCCATCCAATGTGTGCGGATTCTGGTTGAGCGGACAACTTAATAACAATCAGAACGACTTGAGATGTGCTTCCGAAGGCACAAATCTTGATATCATGGAATTGGAAAGAACAATTGGATTAAGTTCAATAAAAAATTAAAAAAATGTCTCTAAGACACAATTGAGGTTATAGCTGGGAAAAAGCAAACATACAGAGATTGAAAAGGTACATAGAAGAGGAGAAGTCTGTGGAATATGACAGACTGGAACGGGATTCATTGCACATGACACTCTTGTTTGACTGGTGACTATGTTGATACTGCTACATCCTCAGACAAAACATCTCTGCCCACAAAAAACCCTCTCTGGCCATGACCTCAACAATTTCCCTTCATAACAAAAGTCTGGCACTGACAATGGTATACATTAAATGGCTGAAATTCTTAAAGTTTTATGAGAAAATGCAAGTAGGCTAATGTTATATTGATAGTAATAAATAATATAATAATGAAGATAAGACAAAAATCTGTGAAGGGAAGCTGTTGCTGAGATACAAGGACATAGAAGGGTTTTGATTTGGGCATGGTCACAGAGACAGAAGGGAGAAGGATTTAGCTTTTGGGATGATAGGATACAGGGGTGTTGTAGGGAAGACAGAAGTAATATTGCGATTGCGCATTACCATCTGCGTAGTGTCTGCTGAGTTAAGGTTTCATGGGAGATTAAAAAAAACTATATAGGGTACCCGAGACCTGGAGGGGGTTGGAGTGAGATGAGGCAACAGACAGCATCTAGTAGAGATGAAGTCACCACATTGGGTGGAAAGGGTGACAACAAAAAGGAAAGGACTGGAAAGTATAGCAAGCAAGCGGGCAAGCGAGTTCATTTATATTGCACAATTCATACATAGAAGCAATTCAATGTGCTTTACACTGGAATTTAAAAATAATGCAATAGAATTGAAACACTTGTCTAACTCAGCTGTCTCCAGGGGGACTGGATAAACTTCAACACCCTAGTATCTCAATCCTCACATTCCGATGCTAGGATGTGAGATAATCATTGCATCACTGTCTTACTTGGCTCTCACCAGGGGGACATATATGCCATGTCTGTTCATGCATTTTATATTCACCCTCAGTGAATTACAGTTACCATAATCTCAATCCTCATGCTCCAGCGCTTGGATAAACTCGTCAGTCCTTTTTGTGAGAAAATACCCTATATTGATGTCTAAACAGCAGCACAAGAACTAGCATTGAAGAACACTGGAATAATTCTATGTAAGAGAATGTTGCAAAGTTGATGCGGTGTTGAATCAACAATAAAGTGTCCATTACAGGACTCTAATTTTAAAGAATTTTTAAAATCTGTGACCGGAAAATATAATTATTGCCTGATTTACACAGCTAGGTATGGATTCACAACATTGTCCTTTCTAAACATTTGTCTTTTATTAAAACATTTGAATTACACACAACAGTGTTACATCTGAAATATATACACAATATCGGCACAAATTATAAACAAGTGAATAATATACAATTAAAATGGTTTCAAAAATCAAAATAGCTTAAGTCACATCGTTACTATATTACACCTTCAAAGGCATGCAAAAGATGAGCTCTCGTGTTCTTAACATATTTCAAGGATTGCATAAGGATAACCATTTCTTAAAAATAATCTATAATAGTATTGTTTAAGACACCTATATTCATAAAAATAATTAGATTACAGTCTCTGATCATCTTGTTCAGTGGTCATCTCTCAGATGCAGGCAAACCTCTGCCACAGTCCTTCCTGAACCAGGATTTTTGTGCTAAATATAATAAGACAGTGGATTGGCTTTTTATGTTACAACAACAACCAGGCCCAGGGGTGCATTGTGTTTGCTTGAACATACATTACAGAATTATTTCAGTGACAAACACAATCACTTACAGTGCATTCTGAATGTATTCAGACCCCTTCACCCCTGTTATGTTACAGCCTTATTCTGAAAATGATTATATAGATTCCAATTACTTATTTGGAATTACTCAAGTAGCATGAAAAATGTTTAGACGCCGCACTCATCTGAACAATGAGCAATAATGATGTAGCCTACTATACTTTCCATCCACCAGATCTTTTTGTGGCATTCTTATATATTCAAATTCAGTGATTCGGTGTTGCTGTTGCTTGGGTCTGAAACGTTGAGATAACCACACACCATATTTTCATTTTGAAATGTGTAATTATGTAATAAATGTGTCATTATGAAATTAGTCCCTTGAAATAAATGTATGTGGCATTATGAAATAAAAGTATCCTGAAAGAAATAAAAGTAGTAATTTGAAAAACATAGTTATGGAACATTTAATTATATATTGACACATGTACATATTTATATTTACATTAATTTATATATTTATTGAATAATTTTTAAAAATCTTGATTTATCTCATTTATTTATTTCATACTGACTTAAATGACATTACATAGTGACCTATCAGTTTCCGGAAAACGAGAAATAAATGTTTACCTCAGTTGGTGGGTGTGACTTGAAGCAAGGAGTGACTTAGCTTTTTCGGAACCACAACCTAAACATTACCGTTCTCCTTGCAGCAGGATATTATGCTAGCAGCACTAACTCAGAATTTCTTTCCAAAATAAAAGCTATAATTGAAATGCATTGCAATATGCTTAATTGTGTAAAATAATTGTGATTTGTATTCAGAAGCAATTTTTACGTTTTTCTTCAAGCAAAAGCATAATGATTAGAAACAAATGTTTCATATACATACATAAAAAGAATTAAGAATCAAGAATATTGGAACAGACAATAAACAGACAAAGTACAGACTGGATTGTAACCTGTATTGCATGTGCAAGACCATGCCTGAATTAGGCCTCTGCTAATTGCCTTATAAAAATACTAGATGTTTACCAACAGAACATGGCATTCAAGAATTACCCACTAGGGTATAAAGAATCCATTTACAGTGTCTGTTCACGGGAGAAAATACAGCGGATAGCCAGCAGCACTTGGTTACTCACCTACTCCATTGGCTCCAGTGCAAGACCATACCTGAGTTTGGCCAATGCAAATTGCCTTAGAAAAAAACTACACGTTTTCTATACTAAATTCAGATAGAGTCTTGGCCATTTTAAGCTTTATTATTGTGGTTTAAATTATTTAATTTTAGACCTGTATAATTAATCTATTATGTGCTCGTTGCATTAATTGGAAAACGTGTTAAATATTTAAATGTTGCCATCTTTAGAACGAATTATACGCCATACAATATAGTGACATTGACGCCTTTATTCTGAAAGTTTACTCATTACAATACGGCTATGACGTAATCGTTAGTGCTGCTGGCACAATACTAGTAACCTAAACCGTGACTGTTTTTACCTGGTGGTTAGATCGTAAATTCCGTTACTTTTGACTGTCCCAGCCCAGAACATAACGAACTTCGTTCAATAACGAAACAGGTGGTTCAGTGCAAGTATTTGAGAAACAATCCCAGGCTCAACAATACAGCATAGAACGGGTAGCAAATATCCAAACGGACTGAACACATCTCATGCCTGCCATAACAACTTTGTTACCGCTACAGGACTGCTAGAAGGTTATCGCGGGAACTTTGGGCGTCACGGGCTGTCCCAGGTACGTTCTATCGTCAGTATTGCCAAATCTAATAGATCAATTTAGATCTGCCATACCTAGTCTAGACAAAAACAGTGAAAGATATGCATATGTCGATGTTGGTGGCAGGTGCCTGTATACCACACCACTCGTTACACCAACTTTACAATGCGCTGCCGGCTTGCTATTTTAACCGTGTCGACGTGTCGCTGTCTTAAGGATAGCCATTGTTATTGCTAAGTTATTTCATGAGTCACCACATACTGTATTTTGCTAGTGCTAACAATACTAACCTAACAGCTGTTCAGATTGGATTGATGGCTCTGCTAAGTTAGCTTTAATAGCTACTGTAGCTGGCTAAATGAACACACTTGCAACACACTGATCTTTTTGTAGTTTATCTGTGCTTGCCGTATATCTGTCTAAACGTTTCGACATGTCCCGTCTGGCTTCGATGGCTTTGTTTTATTGCTTAATTGAGACAATCTAATTAAACGTGTCGACCACTCCTATCACAGACATGTTTCTGAAAGCAACAACACCAATACTGTATTGTGAAATGTTTTATGGATAAACCTGCGTGACGCATTGTCCTTTTATTTTAAGAAGGTTTCTAGTGGAGCTTGTGGCGTATGACTTATTATTTCACAACGACCCCATGATCTGCTGTACTGTAGCCAACATAAAATACGAAGAGAAATGAGATTATATCGAATTTCACGGCGATGCAAAATATTTGCGTCATGGACATCTTGTATTTTTTTGCTTTCCAAACACTTGAACTGACAAAATGTAATTTTGTGATACAAGGTTTATATTATACACTGTGTTTCCTTTAGCTCGTGTGATGGCGTCCCTGTGGCCTATACAGCCCCGGCAGGTGAACAATGGTAGTGCGACCTATGATAACAGCAGTTGCTTTAGTGCCACAGAAAGCACTGTCCTCAAGGGAGTGAGCTTCGGAGGGGTGCATGTCGTCCTTCTGCTGGACTTCATCGTCTTTTTGGTGTGTGTGTAATCTGCCTATTTTATGTTTGTGTGTTTTCTGTTTTACTGAGTGAGTCCCTAAAGTTAGATCCAAATGTTAGGTAATTTAAGTTAATGTTTGGGTTAGGATGGGGATTAGGTATAATAGTTAAAATGTGATAGTAAAACCTGCGTGTGCATTCACAAGTGTGCCTCATCTGACACTAATACTCATATGACCCCACGTTAAAGGAGATTCCAAACCTCACGGGACAGTGTTATACTTTTTTGGGTAGTGCCTCTTCATTATGTTCTTGTAACATAATAGTGCCTCATTATGTTCTTGTATGCCGGTCTCAGGTATTGCTGGGCCTCTTCTCTATCATCAGGAGGAGGTTGTGGGACTACGGCCGCCTGGCACTGATGTCCGACAGTGAAGGGTCAGTCATGATATCATTCAAGTATAACTTCCTGTTGAAACTTGGGGGGGGAAATCACACCTGAAGGCACAAGAGTAGAGCTGGGAAGACAGACCCCTGATTGTGGATATTTACTGATATTGTTCAATACAAGTAGCCTGTCCTAAATGTGGTGTTGAAATAAATCTTGATTGGAACTTAAAAATTAACATTGGTAGGGTTTCAGAAGTGGAGAGCAGCCCAACCATCTGTGTGGGAGGGCCATGTCCCTTGGGGTGGCAAAAGAAATAGCAGAGTGGCGTAGTGATTTGAAAGACCTTGGGAAGGTTGCACAACAGAGATATGAGGAGGCCAAATGACTAATTCTTTCGAGAGGGCCTATAACCAAGCCGTGTGTGACACCAGTGTCAAGGCCTTAGAAAAGATACAGGAAGAGATAAATGGACTTGGATTGCTGGGAGATATTTGGACAAACTGCATTTAGTTTGAGATGTAGGAAAGGTTGAGTACTACAGAGGAGTTGGGGAAATAATTGGTATACAGACATGAATCAATGGCAGACTTTG
Organism: Esox niger; assembly: GCA_016801105.1. Lineage (NCBI taxonomy): Eukaryota > Metazoa > Chordata > Actinopteri > Esociformes > Esocidae > Esox > Esox niger. Next base: position 63,093 of record JACXGJ010001745.1, read on the forward strand.
GTAGGATAAAGTAACCCAGAAATATGTGTAGTGAACCATGTCAAGAAATGGGCTAATCATTGTGTCCGGCTAATGGAGGAAGTCTCCAAGGGAAACAGGAAGTTAAACTTTTTATGGACTCAGATCTGTTTGAGTTGTTCAGTAAAAGAATGTATCAAATTCTATCATAATGAATGTAATTGGTAATCACTTAATTCCATTCATTTTTTCATGTGTTCTAAAGATTTCTTTTATCCCTGTTATGTTGCTTACTTCTAGTTCTCTGCATGTGTGATGCAAACAGTTGTTGAGCACCGAGGTGGAGGACAGAATACAAATCCTGTCAGTGATCTTTCTGTAGGAGTTGTTAATGCCAGCAGCTCAGATTAACAGTTTAAATGAATGAATCGCTCCTGAATCTTGTCAGTAAAAATTGAAGCAAAAAATTTGTTGTGAAATACACACCACAAACTTGCAACAATGTTAATCTTGTATAGACAAGTGATGCTAACCAAATAAAAAGTACATTTACAGGTTAGTGTGAGGCAGTAGAGAAAATCTTCACTTTGGAGAACTTACTAGCCCTGTGCTCATTCCACTCCCATATACATTGAGCCAGACATCATCTTTAGACCTCGGTTTGTACTGGGATTATCTGTCAAAAGGGTCCCATATTACATTGGAATACCGGTATCAAACCAATTCCAACAAGGCTCTGATGTATGCCGGTGATTATTCTTGTAGTGGTAATGACTATGCACATATTACCAACATATTGCTGATCCAGCCCAGAAAACAGAACCACATAAACACATATACTCAAAATGAATGCTGTCCATATTACATCCGTATTCCTTTTCATTTCACATGAGACTTGACTGTCTGGCTCAGTCATGTTATGTTAGCTATTCTGACAGCCCTTTATCTGGGAGGTGTGTAAGCGTACTGACCTACCCGTGCCCTTCACAACCAAAAGTCTTGGCCGAATGCTTGATTTAGTCCTAGGTCTATATGTTTTAAGAGATGAGATTAGAAACAGAACAACAAGCTCCACTCTTTTAAAATGACCAGCGTGTCTATGGGTCAAACCCACACCTTCCAAAATGTGAAAGCTTCCTCCAAAAACACCAATTCAAGATACATTCAGCACATTTTTCACTATGTAAATTTTTTTGTGCTTGGCTATGGGCAAATTCAGTCCGTAGAGAAGGTATTGACAATCCTGCAGCCCTGCCTGAATGACCACGACCTTTCACCCTCTGTGTTCTAGAGTCAGTGAGACATCAAACCACCCCTACGAGAGAATGTCATCCTGCGTGTCAAACACGGAGGAGCCAGAGCACGAAATGGTCTGTGAGAGGATGCGGTCGTCGTCGTCTTTACCACCACCGCCCGTTTTCTACTTAATCATCTACATCCTCCTTTTGTTTTCCCTCTAGGGTTTCTGTTCCTGGCTGCCCTTCATCATCAGAATGGAGTGAGTGTTAGTGCGTGCGGGTTCCGGGGATGGTCGGTGCCTGCTCGCTGCACGTGTGTTTCATGTGTGTGTCTCTACCTAGCGAGGAGACGGTGAAGGCACGGTGCGGTATCGACGCGGTCCACTACCTGTCCTTCCAGCGCCATTTGATCGTCCTTCTGGTACTGATCACCGTCGCCTCCGTGGCTGTCATCCTGCCAGTCAACCTGTCTGGCAACCTGCTGGGTAGGTGTGATCGACTGGGTCAACAAGTCCTGAACACTGTGTAAACACCAGGCTAATGCAAACACTGCGATGGGAGCCCTCACTGCCTGCCGGTGTTTCTCTGTCAATGTACCAGAAATTGCATAAAGATTCACACAGTCAACATAGTTATTTTTTCACTGTCACGTAACAGATATATAAGCGACCGTTTCGTGTGACACTCTCCAAGCTGGTCTGTTATCCAAGCGGTCTTTTTTTTGCAATGTGTAACTTTTCCAAAACATGGCTAAGAGTATACGTTTCCTCTTTTAATCATGTTAGAAACCACTGATGTGTATCAGTGGAAGTTTCACTTTCTGATACAGTGGTGTTACTAACCACGATCACAACATTAACTTCTCGGATCCGTTGCTGTGGAATCTGACATGCACAGGACGTGGGATTTTTCTTTTCTCTTTTCAAAATCAGGATTAAAAACCTTCTGAGATGTCAGATCAGATAGAATCCAACAGATTCTAGAATCTACACGGGGACGGCCTTGAATCAGACCCAATGCGTTTTCCCTGGCAAGCCCAAGAAATGCATTTGAATTTGATTCAAAAGTACTTTTTGTTTTATCCTTACCTGGCTTATACAACTATGTATGTACCTATCATCAGGACACTCCTAATTCAAAATGTCAATACAAGAAGGGAAGGGTGTGTGCATCTGGTTTGGCACCATCCCCCGTTGTGTTGCTTTAGTTATCTAGCTGGATGCACCCGTGATATTTGTGAAAGGAGGAGATAAATCCAATTAGTCAATAAGTGGAGGAATGTAGAAAACACCCATGATGCACTAGATAGCAGTATAGTGCAGGGAAAACTATTTCAATGAAAGGAAGTTTGTTATAGAAAGCCTCTATAGTGACTGAGAAAACATTCACAATTTCAACAACCTGGAAGCAAATTGGGTTGGCAATTTACCTCGCTGGCTCGGGGATTCGATCTAGCAACCTTTTCGTTATTGTTTGGTTGTTCTAACCTGTAGACCAGAACACAGATTGATAACAACCAGTTTCATTTCACTCTTCCTTATCCCATTCTACCATTGCCTGCCCATGTTTACATTAGCTAAATGGCCAGTATGTAATTCACTGGCTGTCACAATAAATATAAAGAGCCAATCACACTGCACTTGCTCCCAGCAGCCAGCAAAAGGAGCTACTGCATTAGAGGTTCATCCATGAACTTTGCCTCTGTTTTGCACACATCCCGTCTGACTGTACACGAGCAATGTGGCCATCCAGTACTGTTCCAGTGCTATGCACTCATCTGGGTATCTCCCGTGCTGCGTGCAACAACGTTTCTTAAGCCTTTAATGCATACACATCTGACTTACAGAGATTTCAAAGTGTGATATTTTTTCAGGAAATGACCCGTACAACTTTGGAAGGACAACTGTGGGTAATCTTCAGAAGGAGTAAGTGTGTGTCCCTGCGTGTGTGTGGGCAGTTTGTTTCTGTTTTTTAGCTATGAACTTCCTTGACAGTGGTTCCTTATTGACTAAAATGTTATTTTTTTATTTCCGAAGTGATGACCTTCTGTGGCTACACACAGTGTTTGCAGTCATCTACCTCATCCTCACAGTGTTGATGTTGAGACGACACACCTCCCAAATGAAGGGCATGGGCAGAGGGCTGGTCAGTACACACACACACTCACACATCTCCCAGATGAAGGGCACGGGCAGAGGGCTGGTCAGTACACACACACACTCACACACCTCCCAGATGAAGGGCATGGGCAGAGTGTTGGTCAGTACACACACACACACACACACACACACACATCCCAGATGAAGGGCACGGGCAGAGGGCTGGTCAGTACACACACACACTCAAACACCTCCCAGATTAAGGCCATGGGCAGAGTGTTGGTCAGTACACACACACACACACACACACACCTCCCAGATGAAGGGCACGGGCAGAGAGCTGGTCAGTACACACACACACACATCCCAGATGAAGGGCACGGGCAGAGGGTTGGTCAGTACACAAACACCTCCCAGATGAAGGGCACGGGCAGAGGGCTGGTCAGTACACACACACACACCTCCCAGATGAAGGGCACGGGCAGAGGGCTGGTCAGTACACACACACCTTACAGATGAAGGGCACGGGCAGAGGGCTGGTCAGTACACACACCTTACAGATGATGGGCACGGGCAGATGATGGGCACGGGCAGATGATGGGCACGGGCAGATGATGGGCACGGGCAGATGATGGGCATGGGCAGATGATGGGCACGGGCAGAACTGGTGTGTTCCTCCCCTCACTAGTAGTATGCCCTGATCTTTGTGTGTCTGCTTTTCTGCCCATCTATAGATCAGAAACACCCTGTTTGTTTGTTCCATCCCTAAAGACGCCAGTGAAGAGGGGGTCAGGACACACTTTACGTAAGTGAACCATACCATTCTCCCAAAATAGGGGACGTACCCTGTCTTCAGAATGGGGGGCGTACCCTGTCTTCAGAATGGGGGGCGTACCCTGTCTTCAGAATGGGGGGCGTACCCTGTCTTCCGAATGGGGGGCGTACCCTGTCTTCAGAATGGGGGGCGTACCCTGTCTTCAGAATGGGGGACGTACCCTGTCTTCAGAATGGGGGACGTACCCTGTCTTCAGAATGGGGGGCGTACCCTGTCTTCAGAATGGGGGACGTACCCTGTCTTCAGAATGGGGGACGTACCCTGTCTTCAGAATGGGGGACGTACCCGGTCTTCAGAATGGGGGACGTACCCTGTCTTCAGAATGGGGGACGTACCCTGTCTTCAGAATTGGGGGCGTACCCTGTCTTCAGAATGTACAACCTCACCTGTAGTACCTTTGTCTGTCTTCACCATGGAGGCAATGTAGTCTAGTGGTGACTTGCCTAAATGCAGGCAACCAGTGGCTCACATGGATAGACCTCAAATCTCCTTTCCTCTGGCCTTTATTGCAGTGAGGCCTATCCTACCTGCCATGTGAGCGATGTTCACCTGACCTACGATGTGGCCAAGCTGATACACCTGGACATGGAGAGGTCTGATCCTTGCCACTGTTTATGGCCACAATGCAGAAATTGACTCTTCAGAGTTTTATTCCTAAGTTTCTTCCTGTTGTTTCTGTTCTCCCCCAGGAAGCGAGCAGAGAAAAACCTGCGCTTCTACTTGAAGGTCGAGAAGCGTGACGGGAGGAGAGAGGTGATCAACCCCCACCTGTGTGGTCACCTCTGCAGCTGCTGCCGGACCCAAAACTGTCAGGAGGTGAAGATGGGCCGAGCCAAGGGAGAGGGGCGGGGTTCTGGGCTCAGAGGGACCGTACCAAGGGAGATGTGCGAGGGGTGGTTCTGGACTGAGACGGGCTGTAAAAGGGGAGAGGGACGGGCGAGGGGGTTCTGGGCTGAGGCAGTGAATTTGGGGAAGCTCAGCTGTGAGGCTGGGTTGGTGTACCGAGACTGATGGAAGGAATTTGTCTGACATTTCACACAGACAACATTTTTTTTTGTTCCAGTGGTACTGCTTGTGTTCGTTGGGTATGATATGATATTTACATGTGGGTCTGTTATGGAAAGCATACAGTATTACTGTCATGTTCTGTAAGTGTTTGTTTGTATGAATATAATGTTAGTGAAATGTGTGTATGAATGTGCTTACGTTGAGTATCAGAGTAATGTGTTTTCTGTAATTCTAGGTTGATGCCATAGATTACTACAGTGGCCAGGAGAAAAGCCTGTTGGAGGAGGTGGAGAAGCAGAAAGAGTTGGTTCCACATCACTCCCTAGGGATGGCCTTCGTTAGCCTGCAGTCAGAGGCAATGGCCACATAGTGAGTGTCCCTCTTGGGTGGGACTGGCTGGACTGATGGGACAGACTTACCTGGTGTCCAATCTCAAACATATTTAGAAAAATGGGTCACCCCCTTACCGAGATGAACTTGTCGAGATTGAATTGGTCAAATAAAACGTTAAGTGGATTGTCCTCTAACAAAAACAAATATTGGCGATAGCAGCAGTGATGAACGGCTCAAAGCATAGCTTGGCAAGTTACCTACCAGACAGAAACACTTTAACGTTGAGCTTGCCATCGTTCTTACTTGTGCAGGATATTAAACTGTATAGAGGTATGATAGACATTTTAAGAAATAACTTTTTTTCCAATTACTTTACAATGTCCATATTAGTTTAAACTGTATTTTCAATAGCAACTTATATACCAAACGTTTTATTTCCAAAGACCTACATTTGGTTCTGCTTGTTTTATGCTGTTTATGACCTGCAGAAACAACTTTTGTAGCAAGCAAAAAATGTAGATGATCAAGTTGCTACAAGAAACTTGCAATGCTTTGTCAACAGAGCTTAGTGCTTATTATTGGATTTGTAAGGTTACCAAATCTGACTCCTCAGATGTAATCTTAATGATATATTATAGAAAAACCCCACTGAACAATTCAGGGCTTGACTTTTTTAAATTTTTTTGGTGAAAGCTATTTAACAATACAGCAAGAAAGGGAAAGCATCATCACCCAACTAGTTGGAGACATTATTTTCCAATCTCAGATTGTCTCTTGGTAGTGGGTCCCCATTCTCTGCCTTGGAAAGCAAAAGGGGGTGATGACATTTGTTCCAACAGGAACACAAATGTGGCACTGATAACCATATGCCATCAGTAGTTATTGTTGACATATCCATTTTCTTAAGTACTGTTAAATGGACCCGATGATTGAAGGCTGTCACTTACTCACCCCCAGCATTCTAAAGGACTTCAACGCCCTGGACTGCGGGGGCAGGGCCAGGGGCAGGGCCGTGGGCAGTGGGTGTGGCCGGGAGCCCCAGACTTCATCCCATAGCGCGGCTCTGAAAGTGAGACAATGGAGGGTTGACTATGCCCCTCATCCCAAAAACGTTTACTGGTGAGTTCCGTCCATTAGCTGCTGTGTGCCAACGATACTTCAGCGCGTCCTGTTCCGTCGTTAACACCACCCCCTCTTCCCTCCCCCCCCCAGGGAGAACTTGTCAGTGCAGGGCTTCCGCTGGTGGTTCCGATGCCTGCTGCTCAACTTCTTCGTCTTCCTTCTCCTCACCTTCCTCACCACCCCCTCCATCATCATCAGCACCATAGACAAGTTCAACGTCACCAAGCCCATCTATTACCTCAACGTGAGTAAAAGGGCGCGTCTCTTCGGGGCGCTGCATTTGTAAGAGGGCTTGCGGCCATGAGTAGTGCACAATGTCCAGACACGCCCGCCGGCTGGCGCCGAGGTCAGCTGGCGCCGAGGTCAGCGGGCGCGGGGACGGAACGGGGGGAGGAACGCTGGGCGGTTGAATGAAGTGCTCCGTTGTTCTAATTCGTTTGTTGGTGTGTGGCAGAGCGCCGTGGTCAGCCAGTTCTTTCCCACACTACTGCTGTGGACCTTCTCCGCCCTACTGCCCACAGTGGTGTATTACTCAACTCTGGGAGAGTGTCACTGGAGCAGGTACACACAGACGCAGACACACACACACCGACACCGCACTGCAAACCAACTGTACTGACCTGCTCTGTCTGTGTGCCTCAGGTCCAGCGAGCAGCTGAGTATGATGCACAAGCTTTACATCTTCCTTCTGTTCATGGTTCTGATCTTACCCTCTCTTGGACTCACCAGGTAGTCAGTCGCCTCATCATCCTTCCAGATTTTTCCGTAGCAGAGCTCTATGCATGATGTAATGTGAATGTGGCTCTCGGTTCTCTCCTCAGTCTGGCTGTATTTTTCCGCTGGCTGTTTGACAAAAAGTTTCTGGAAGATGGAAAGCTGAGGTTTGAGTGAGTGATCCACAGTTCTGTTTATATCACTTACAAGGATTTAGGATTGTATTGGGATCCCCATTATTTACGGCCAAACTAGTCTTCCTGGGGTCTAAAGGAAGGCGGTCAAAACACTTTCCCTTACCCTTTGATTGATTGTCTGCTCTTTCTGTTGCTCTCTTTGCTTTCCCTTCGTCTGTCTCTTTCTGTCTGTCACCAGGTGTGTGTTCCTGCCTGACCAGGGGGCATTCTTTGTGAACTATGTTATCGCAGCAGCCCTGGTGGGCTCTGGGATGGGGCTTTTGCGGTTGCCAGGGTTACTGCTATACACCATCCGCATGGCATTGGCTCGCTCCGCGGCAGAGAGGAAGTACGTCAAACAGGTGAGAGACTGAGATCCCACCTCTATCCATCATCATTTTGAAATACTTATTTTTTACATTTGTGTCGATTTATTGAAAATGTAAATAGGAAATTCTCCTGTACATAACAATTACAAGCCGTTATGCAGTACTTGTTGTCATGTCGGAATCTAAATCTTCCCCCCTAAGGTCCTGTGTGCTCTGGATCAGGTTTTCTTCAAGTACCTCTGTATTGTTCTGCATTCATCCTTTTTTCAATGTTGACCAGTCTTTCAGTCTCGTCTGTTATGAAGCACCACCCTGTTTCATAGTAGGGACGGTACAGTATTAAACAGTGGATGTGCCGTACCCATGTCGTATGGAGGGCTGCAGAGACTTTTGTTCTTCTGGCAGGTGCAGAGACACTCGAATGCTCTTTAAGAATGGCCTCTGGGTCCCTTCTGGCCCGCTTACTCAGTTTGTCCAGACAGCAGCTCTTGGAAGTCTTTGTGGTTCCAAACTTCTTCCATTTTACAGTGATTGAGCTCACTATGCTCCTGGGTAATGCTTTTGCATATTTTTTTAACAATCCTCCAGATCTATTCCTAAACACAACTCTGTTTTAGAGGTGTGGTAATCTAATCTTAATGCTATCTATTTGCAAGCCGACGTTCAGGTGAGATGTTGTGTTTTGTCTACAGAACCAGGCCTACGAGTTTGAGTATGGAGTCATGTACGGTTGGACGCTGTGTGTGTTCACAGTCATCATGGCCTACAGCATCACCTGCCCTGTGATTGTGCCTTTCGGTGAGTTGTGGGCCACAAACACTTATGTGCGCGCACGCACTGTTCTCGTCCTCCGGTTAAATTGCCGTCTGCCTGTTCAGGTCTGCTGTACCTGATGCTGAAGCACCTAGTGGACAAACACAACCTGTACTTCGCCTACCTGCCCGCCCGCATGGACAGACAGGTGCACCTGGGAGCTGTCAATCAAGCCCTGGCCGCGCCCATCATCTGCCTGATTTGGCTCTATTTCTTTTCCGTCCTGCGGACAGGTAGCACACCCGGTTGCTTACTGCAGCTCACACGCATGGGAGGCTTGTTTATCTGTGTCTGACATGTCTCCCTGGATTCACGTGTGTGTGTGTGTGTGTGTGTTGGGGTCAGGGTTCAAGGCATACACCTCTATCTTCACCTTGGTGGTCCTGTGTCTGACTATTGGCATCTGCATCAGCTACACCTGCTTTGGACACTTGAAGTACCTCAGCCCTCATAACTACAAGGTGAGCTGGGATTCGGGATGGGATTCTGTGTGCGTGTGTGTGCGTGTTTGTAACATCTCCCTGTCCTGTCTGCAGGTGAAGGAGGATGATGAGTTTGGGAATGGATTGGCAGACAGCAGCCTGGTCAGTAACAGGTTTATTCCTCCATCTTTTATTTCTTGCACTAATCTGTCGTAAAGGGGAGTAGCAGCATGGACTGTACCATTCTCCCAGTTCTCTAACAAAATTGAAAGTAAGTCGGTTTCAGGTGGTAGCGGCGCAAAAATGTTGTCCTCATATTGAGAAGTAGACCTTTGACCGCAAAACGTTGTGTTCTGTTATTGTCTTAATCTTATTGTTGAAGCGAGTTTCTTGGTTCTCCTCACTAGTCTTCACATGCTCAGTGCCTCTCTGTCCACAGGTCTACCTTCCCAGGGTGCTTAGGACCGATTCTGTAGCCTGTGGCGACCAAGATGGGTGTAAAACCCCCCAGTCGTACGGGACCACGGACAGCAGCCCAGCCAATCTGAGCCCCGTAGACGATGAACTGTTGGTCCCCTGAACCTGAGACACCACCCTCTGCTGTGGCCCCCCCAGACCTGAGGTGATGGCATGAGTGGATCTGTGCACTTTCATTTGCCCTCAAAATAATTCACCCCCTTGGACTTATCTGCATTTTGTGTTACAACAAGAAATAAGAATGGGTTTTATTTAGAAATTCTGCCACTGCTCAACACAAAAACACCATCATCTCATCTCATCTTCATCCGGTATCGGGTCGAGGGGGCAGCAGTTCCATCAGGGGACCCCAAACCTCCCTTCACCATAATGTCAGAGTAAAAAGTGACATTTTAGAAATGAACCTTAGAAAGAGAAGCATCCCCATTTTTGTGGACAGCCCGTTCTAGATAGATTACGTCGTGCCATATTCTCTGTTGATGGGACGCACAGCCCCATTGCTCAGAGGAATGCTTCCGAATGTCAAGTGTGGGATACCAATCGCATTCCTTACCATTGCCCTCAAGTTGTTGAACATTAGGGTGAAAGACGACTACATGAACCAGTTTTTCTCTACCCTGGTCCTGGGTGCCCCCCCTGCCCTGCATGTTTTAGATCTCTCCCTGCTCTGTCACACCTGATTCAAATCATCAGCTCATTATCAAGTCCTTCGTGAGCTACATCAGATATGTGAGGGCAGGGAATGATCTAGAACATGCATGGCAGGGTGGCGTCCAGGAGCAGGTTTGAGAAACTGATTCAAAGTGTGGAATTGTTAACTGGCCTGCAGGTGTCACCACTGTGCAGTGAGTTTAAAAGCATTGAGAGAATGAACCGTTCTTTGGCACATTTTGACAGAAGCCCCAAATGCGCTCAGGGGATATTAAAAGCCTAGGAAATTCTCTTATACCCTAAACTGGATTGGTGCTTCTAGAGAGGTGTATTTTCACCTGAAATAATTAGAAGGACTTTGGACATGGGTGGCCTTCATTCAACTAATCACATGACTTCTTAAGACAGATAGTTGCACTACTGCCCCTTCAGGTGTGTCATGGCAAATGTGTTCATTCTAATGAAAGCTATTATTATGTCATTAGAATTATTCAATTGCTTGCAGATTTTATTGTTAACTTTGACAATATGGACTTATTGTGTTGATCACTGGAAAAAATGCAATGCAACACAATAATATGTGGAAAAGTCCAAGGGTGAATACTTTTGGAAGCAACTGTATGTAACATACATCCTTTATTTTCCACTTCATCTTGCTTACCATGTGTCAATAGACGGGTGAAATTACAGTTGATTCAGTGATTCTTTTCAGGAAGGGATTCTGCCAAGGCCCCACCTAGAGATGGGAGTTCCCTCAGGAGCTAAGCCGTCCATGAAAAAATCCCTAATAGAAAAACCTGCCAAGCTTGCGTTGCCCATAAGAGCTGACTTCACCAAAGACCATCCAAGACCATTTTGACAAAAAGGACCTTCCTGGCGTAACACTGCCTCAGTAGAAACGGCCACGCCGGAGATTTTTCCAAAGACTCTCCAGTCAGAGCAATGGGATTCACAGCCTTGGAAATGCACAGCAGAGACTGAGGGAAATGCTGATGCCGAAGACGGATCATGGCTTCCAATGGACCACTGTCTGTCTTTGTCTTCCGACTTCTTATGTGTATTTCCACTGAGTTTAAATTCCCATGCAGTCTTTTGAATAGTAAATCATCACTTTGTCTGACTTATCACCGTGTGTGTTTACACGTTCAGTATCACCCTGTTGAATGTCACTAAAAGTATTTCCATTAACATCCTTTGTCCCCTTAAAAGGCTCGGTCTGCTCGTTCAGGCATTAGTAAACCATTTTAAAAATACATCTTTAAACAGCTAAGGCCCAATAATTTTCACTTTTTCATAATATTACTTACATTTTGTGTGAATTTAAGAAATTGATTGGAAAGTCTCTTTGCACTGGGCTTTAAATTTGTGAATGATATCCAGAATTACCAATAGAGGGCACTGTTGTTGCATGGCAATAAAAATCTAAAAAGTATTTTTGCCAAACGAGTGGCTTTCAGATTTAGGCCTCAAGGTTGCAGTACTGCTGCTTTTCATCATATGGATGCCAATATTTTTTTTTTGATTCAGGCCAACCAATGACAAATAACGATTATTGAGAACGAGCTTTACTGTGGACCTCAACATCTATAGATTTGAGGAGCCAAGAAATTGACTGAGCAACTTTTGTTTCACTGTAATCTTCCATTAAGAACTATTTCAAGGGCAAATTGGCTGTAGGAAATGTTACCATAGTGCACAAATGATTCATTATTTATTATGTCATTGTTACTGTAAGCAAGAAGCTTAACTTGCCCATCCAAAGGAATTAGCATCGGTTAAGTTTGAAATTGTCTAAGATGTTTTGGGATATTAACAACCCAAAAGCTTTTCTTCATTCTTTGCATGTAAGCATATAAATACTGTAAATGGAGGTCATGTTTAAAAGTTGTAAAGAGTTTTTACAAATACCTTTTTCATAGTATTTACTGAGTACATTTTTTATTTCTTTTTTACTGAATCATGTTTTAAAGAAAAATGTTTTATATTAACCTGATATTTTGAGTAGATTTGTCATTGTTAACAATCTATGACAAAAGAAATATTGATCTGACTAACTGCTTTCATTATAAAGGAGAGTATTTACTGTGTGTACATGGACTATTTCAGTGTTCATTTGAACTCTAGTCAAAGGGTTGAAAGTAACTGGCCAATCAAAATGTCTTTTTTCATAAGTAAAACGTATTACCTTAAACATTGTTGACTCATCCCGTACCAGGGCTCTTACACTCTTGGGCTTTTCAACCACTTGTCAGCTGTAGCTAGGTATGGCTAGGCTCAAAAATATACCGGGTGGTTAGCTCGCTGCCCTTTCTCACCTGGTTGACAAATCTTTCGAAAATCCTCTTTTAGGAAAAATATTTTTTAGAACAAGCAATTAGTCGAGTAGTTAAATATGGTTAATGAAGTGCTAAGCATTCCAGAAATCTGGGTGGAGGCTTTTCACAGAACAGAAAGAGAGGGTTTTGTTATTGGATTAGGATAAGTGTAAGTTCACCTTGGGTTTTGTGGGGAATGAATGGGGCAGAGCAGAAAACGTAGCCCGCTGCAGAAGTTGTTCTTATTAGCTTACTAGAAGTTAGCACATCCTGGTTTTGTAGTTTCACCATTTGACACATTACTAATTAGCACACAGAGATATCCATTTATTGTTGTGTTGTTGCAAAAGCCTCTTAAACTTAGAATAACCCACAAAACAAACAGTTCAGAAATTCGGGTGAACACGTCTCTGTAATCCTGGTTCGTCATGGAAAGACAAACTTACGCCAATTAAGTGGACAATGTACTCTACAAGATTGTGTAACAGTCAACTCTAGAGAAATTGTTATTTATCTTCCATCTCTTGGCTTCCTTTTCCATGTCTTGCTTTTAGATTTAGTTCAAGATAAGGCATTCTTTCTCATAGTGCTAAGCTGTTTTGTACGGTCTAGGTTTGACCCTTGACTGGGCCGCTGGCTGACATTAGGCTGGGATCTGGACAAGGCGATTGGCCAGGCATCACCCAGGGTTCAGGTAGGGCCCCTCAGCAGGGACTTCCTTGACTCACTGCAGTCTACCAACTCCAGTTTAGTCAGGTCAGGTACTTTGGAGGAGGACCTCGCAATCTCTCCAGAGTTGCTGCGACAAGGGAGGGTTGTAGGTATGGGTGGATATCATGGACTTGGGTAGGGAAGGGAAACGGGTAAAACAATGGGACTGTATGTACTGTCTATATTTTATTCCGGTCAAGACACGGTCTGATGTTGCATAACAATGGAAACATCCTGCTTTACGTTAATATTGTGTGTGTGTTTGGGTGTATGAAAAGGTAAAAGAGAGTGAGCGCATCATGACATGTGGACTCTGCGATTCAGTGTATGGGAGCATGCATAAGGTCAGGCAATAAATGGTACATTTGATCAGAATGTTTCATTGTTGTTCGCCTCAGTCACAATTTCTTCATATGCTCAGTAGATGATTGTACGGCCACCAAACTGTTGATGGTTATCCGGTTGCTAAGGTTGGGTTTAGATAGTTCAAATGATAGTCTGTATCGGAAAAAATACATTTCTGATATGTTTGAAGAATATAAACCGAGCAGGGCTCTAAGATCCATGAACTCAGGTCAGCTGGTAGAGCCCAGAGTCCAAACTAAACATGGAGAAGCTGCGTTTAGCAGTTATGCTGTACACAACTGGAATAAACTACCAGAAGATCTTAGACGTTCACCAAATGTGTCCATTTTTAAATCCAGGCTAA